>JAVMKO010000007.1:2231488-2391667 GCA_032164245.1 Sternotherus odoratus | reverse complement strand
GTTTCATTGAAGAGGTGGGGCCGGCAGTGCGGGGGGGGGGGGCGGCAGTGCTGGGCGGGGGCGACTCGCGTTTCATTGAAGGGGGGGGGCGGCAGTGCTGGGGGGGGACACACTCGCGTTTCATTGAAGAGGTGGGGCCGGCAGTGCTGGGGGGGGCCCGGCAGTGCGGGGGGGGGCGACTCGCGTTTCATTGAAGAGGGGGGGCGGCAGTGCTGGGGGGGGCGACTCGCGTTTCATTGAAGAGGGGGGGCGGCAGTGCTGGGGGGGCGACTCGCGTTTTATTGAAGGGGGGTGCGGCAGTGCTGGGGGGTGCGGCAGTGCGGGGGGGACTCGCGTTTCATTGAAGAGGGGGGGCGGCAGTGCGGGGGGGACTCGCGTTTCATTGAAGAGGTGGGGCCGGCAGTGCTGGGGGGGGCGGCAGTGCTGGGGGGGCCCCGGCAGTGCGGGGGAGGGCGACTCGCGTTTCATTGAAGAGGGGGGGCGGCAGTGCTGGGGGGGGACTCGCGTTTCATTGAAGAGGGGGGGCGGCAGTGCGGGGGGGGACTCGCGTTTCATTGAAGAGGTGGGGCCGGCAGTGCTGGGGGGGGACTCGCGTTTCATTGAAGAGGGGGGGGCGGCAGTGCGGGGGGGGGATTCGCGTTTCATTGAAGAGGGGGGGCGGCAGTGCAGGGGGGGACTCGCGTTTCATTGAAGGGGGG
Organism: Sternotherus odoratus; assembly: GCA_032164245.1. Taxonomy (NCBI): domain Eukaryota; kingdom Metazoa; phylum Chordata; order Testudines; family Kinosternidae; genus Sternotherus; species Sternotherus odoratus. The sequence continues at coordinate 2,390,969 of JAVMKO010000007.1, read as the reverse complement.
GCGGCAGTGCGGGGGGGGCGGCAGTGCGGGGGGGGACTCGCGTTTCATTGAAGAGGGGGGGGCGGCAGTGCGGGGGGGGGACTCGCGTTTCATTGAAGAGGGGGGGCGGCAGTGCGGGGGGGGATTCGCGTTTCATTGAAGAGGGGGGCCGGCAGTGCGGGGGGGGACTCGCGTTTCATTGAAGGGGGGGGGCGGCAGTGCTGGGGGGGGATTCGCGTTTCATTGAAGAGGGGGGGCGGCAGTGCGGGGGGGGATTCGCGTTTCATTGAAGGGGGGGCGGCAGTGCGGGGGGGGATTCGCGTTTCATTGAAGGGGGGGCGGCAGTGCGGGGGGGCGGCAGTGCGGGGGGGGGACTCGCGTTTCATTGAAGAGGGGGGGGCGGCAGTGCTGGGGGGGATTCACGTTTCATTGAAGAGGGGGGGCGGCAGTGCTGGGGGGGATTCGCGTTTCATTGAAGAGGGGGGGCGGCAGTGCTGGGGGGGATTCGCGTTTCATTGAAGAGGGGGGGCGGCAGTGCTGGGGGGGATTCGCGTTTCATTGAAGAGGGGGGGCGGCAGTGCGGGGGGGATTCGCGTTTCATTGAAGAGGGGGGGGCGGCAGTGCGGGGGGGGCGGCAGTGCGGGGGGGGCCTCGCGTTTCATTGAAGAGGGGGGGCGGCAGTGCGGGGGGGGACTCGCGTTTCATTGAAGAGGGGGGGCGGCAGTGCGGGGGGGGATTCGCGTTTCATTGAAGAGGGGGGGCGGCAGTGCGGGGGGGCCCGGCAGTGCGGGGGGGACTCGCGTTTCATTGAAGAGGGGGGGCGGCAGTGCGGGGGGGATTCGCGTTTCATTGAAGAGGGGGGGCGGCAGTGCGGGGGGGGATTCGCGTTTCATTGAAGAGGGGGGGCGGCAGTGCGGGGGGGACTCGCGTTTCATTGAAGAGGGGGGGGCGGCAGTGCGGGGGGGGGACTCGCGTTTCATTGAAGAGGGGGGGCGGCAGTGCGGGGGGGGCGGCAGTGCGGGGGGGGATTCGCGTTTCATTGAAGAGGGGGGGGCGGCAGTGCGGGGGGGGACTCGCGTGTCATTGAAGAGGGGGGGCGGCAGTGCGGGGGGGATTCGCGTTTCATTGAAGAGGGGGGGGGCGGCAGTGCGGGGGGGGACTCGCGTTTCATTGAAGGGGGGGGGCGGCAGTGCGGGGGGGGACTCGCGTTTCATTGAAGAGGGGGGGCGGCAGTGCGGGGGGGGACTCGCGTTTCATTGAAGAGGGGGGGGCGGCAGTGCGGGGGGGGACTCGCGTTTCATTGAAGAGGGGGGGCGGCAGTGCGGGGGGGGACTCGCGTTTCATTGAAGGGGGGGGGCGGCAGTGCGGGGGGGGACTCGCGTTTCATTGAAGAGGGGGGGGCGGCAGTGCGGGGGGGGGACTCGCGTTTCATTGAAGAGGGGGGGCGGCAGTGCTGGGGGGGGGACTCGCGTTTCATTGAAGAGGGGGGGCGGCAGTGCGGGGGGGGACTCGCGTTTCATTGAAGAGGGGGGGCGGCAGTGCTGGGGGGGATTCGCGTTTCATTGAAGAGGGGGGGGCGGCAGTGCTGGGGGGGGATTCGCGTTTCATTGAAGAGGGGGGGGCGGCAGTGCTGGGGGGGGGGGACTCGCGTTTCATTGAAGAGGGGGGGCGGCAGTGCGGGGGGGGCGGCAGTGCGGGGGGGGGATTCGCGTTTCATTGAAGAGGGGGGGGCGGCAGTGCGGGGGGGGACTCGCGTGTCATTGAAGAGGGGGGGCGGCAGTGCGGGGGGGATTCGCGTTTCATTGAAGAGGGGGGGGGCGGCAGTGCGGGGGGGGACTCGCGTTTCATTGAAGGGGGGGGGCGGCAGTGCGGGGGGGACTCGCGTTTCATTGAAGAGGGGGGGCGGCAGTGCGGGGGGGGACTCGCGTTTCATTGAAGAGGGGGGGGCGGCAGTGCGGGGGGGGACTCGCGTTTCATTGAAGAGGGGGGGCGGCAGTGCGGGGGGGGACTCGCGTTTCATTGAAGAGGGGGGGGCGGCAGTGCGGGGGGGGGACTCGCGTTTCATTGAAGAGGGGGGGGGCGGCAGTGCGGGGGGGGGACTCGCGTTTCATTGAAGAGGGGGGGCGGCAGTGCTGGGGGGGGGACTCGCGTTTCATTGAAGAGGGGGGCGGCAGTGCTGGGGGGGATTCGCGTTTCATTGAAGAGGGGGGGGCGGCAGTGCGGGGGGGGGGGGCGGCAGTGCGGGGGGGGACTCGCGTTTCATTGAAGAGGGGGGGCGGCAGTGCTGGGGGGGATTCGCGTTTCATTGAAGAGGGGGGGGCGGCAGTGCTGGGGGGGGATTCGCGTTTCATTGAAGAGGGGGGGGCGGCAGTGCTGGGGGGGGGGGACTCGCGTTTCATTGAAGAGGGGGGGCGGCAGTGCGGGGGGGGACTCGCGTTTCATTGAAGAGGGGGGGGCGGCAGTGCGGGGGGGGGACTCGCGTTTCATTGAAGAGGGGGGGCGGCAGTGCTGGGGGGGGGGACTCGCGTTTCATTGAAGAGGGGGGGCGGCAGTGCGGGGGGGACTCGCGTTTCATTGAAGAGGGGGGGCGGCAGTGCTGGGGGGGATTCGCGTTTCATTGAAGAGGGGGGGGCGGCAGTGCTGGGGGGGGATTCGCGTTTCATTGAAGAGGGGGGGGCGGCAGTGCGGGGGGGACTCGCGTTTCATTGAAGGGGGGGGGCCGGCAGTGCGGGGGGGGACTCGCGTTTCATTGAAGGGGGGGGGCCGGCAGTGCGGGGGGGGGACTCGCGTTTCATTGAAGAGGGGGGGCGGCAGTGCGGGGGGGGACTCGCGTTTCATTGAAGAGGGGGGGGCGGCAGTGCGGGGGGGGACTCGCGTTTCATTGAAGGGGGGGGGCCGGCAGTGCGGGGGGGGATTCGCGTTTCATTGAAGAGGGGGGGCGGCAGTGCGGGGGGGGCGGCAGTGCGGGGGGGGGTCATGTAGACACAACCCGGGGTAGACTAGAGGGACGGCCCGGTGCCGGACGGGGGCGCAGAGGAGGCGAGACACGAAGGGGGCGCAGACAGGGGCGGGTGGGGGGCGGCCGGACGCGCCTCTGCGCGGGGGGGTCCAGACAGCCACGCCGCTGCCCCAGGGCAGGACCCGGACCCCTGACTGGGGGACAGAGCGGAGCCGCCTCTCGCGCCGGAAGTGGCCGAGCCCCTCCGCGGGGGGGGGGGGGGGGGGGCGCCACGCTCTGTCCCCCGCGCGGAGGCCGGAAACGGCCGCGGCGCGCCGCCAATCTGTGCCCGGGCGGGCGCGCGGAGCCGGAGCTCGGCGCCCGCCGCACTTTGCGGTCTCGGCGCGGCCGGCGCGTTGGTGAGCGGAGCAGGCCCCGCCCCTTCCTCCTCAGCCGCCGCGTCGCGCCGCCGCCGGGGGAGGATGAGGAGCGCGGGGCGGCGCTGCCGAGGGACTCGAGCCGCAGCCGAGCTCCGCTGACCGACCGACCGACCCGCCCGAGCCGGGCGAGGCCGGAGCGCCCCCCCCCTGCCCCGCGGCGGTTGGATGCCCGGTGCCTGGCGGGGACCCCCGGCCCGGCTCCCCCGGGACTGAGACCCGCGCCCGCCATGGGATGCTGCAGCTCGGCCGCACACGTGAGCGGAACCCCCCCCTTACGGACCCCCCCCCCCGCACCGCGCCCCTCAGCCCGCGGGGACCCGCCCCCCCGCCGCACCGAGACCCGGGGGACACGGACCCCGCACCGCGCCCCTTGCAAGGCTCCCCCCTATTTCCCCCCAGGGGTTGTGGGGCGCCCCCCGTACCCCTACCGGGGACCCAGGCGACCACTGGGACCTAGCCCCATACGGCCCCCCCTTTCCACAGGCGCCCCATCTCCTCACCCACTGGGACCTAGCCCCATACGGCCCCCCCTTTCCACAGGCGCCCCATCTCCTCACCCACTTGGGACCTAGCCCCATACGGCCCCCCCCTTTCCACAGGCGCCCCATCTCCTCACCCACTGGGACCTAGCCCCATACGGCCCCCCCTTTCCACAGGCGCCCCATCTCCTCACCCACTGGGACCTAGCCCCATACGGCCCCCCCTTTCCACAGGCGCCCCATCTCCTCACCCACTGGGACCTAGCCCCATACGGCCCCCCCTTTCCACAGGCGCCCCATCTCCTCACCACTGGGACCTAGCCCCATACGGCCCCCCCTTTCCACAGGCGCCCCATCTCCTCACCCACTGGGACCTAGCCCCATACGGCCCCCCCTTTCCACAGGCGCCCCATCTCCTCACCCACTGGGACCTAGCCCCATACGGCCCCCCCTTTCCACAGGCGCCCCATCTCCTCACCCACTGGGACCTAGCCCCATACGGCCCCCCCTTTCCACAGGCGCCCCATCTCCTCACCCACTGGGACCTAGCCCCATACGGCCCCCCCTTTCCACAGGGCGCCCCATCTCCTCACCCACTAGGACCTAGCCTCATACAGCCCCCCCTTTCCACAGGCGCCCCATCTCCTCACCCACTGGGACCTAGCCCCATATAGCACCCCCTTTCCACAGGGTGCCCCATCTCCTCACCCACTGGGACCTAGCCCCATATAGCACCTCCTTTCCACAGGGTGCCCCATCTCTTCGGTGCCCTTTTTCACACCCCGCCCGCCGCTCGCTCCCTGGCTGGGCGGCGATTCTGGGACACCACTTCATCCCCTTGGGAGTGGAGCGATCAGCTCCGAATAACTTCTCCTCTTTCCCTTCCTAGGGCTGCGCAGCCCCTTCCTCTGGCCCCACTCTGCCCTGGGCCTGGCCAGCCATCAGGTTCCCCAGCAGTCAGGGGAAGGGCCCCAGTCAGGCTGCAGGGCCAGGTCCTCTCCCCATAGCCTCACTAATCCCTATAGCTCCTTTCCGCACACTGCTCTGCTTTTTTTTGCCCTTGCTGCCTCTTCCTCCTTCCCCAGTGTGGTTCTGCCAGTCTCCTAGATGGGAGCCACAATGAATAGCTCTACCCAATGCTCCAGTTTGCAGCTCCGTCTCCCATTTTAACATTCCCTTTGAGCACAATGCTCAGTATAATAACATGCTTCTAGAATAGAAATATTGCTATGTCCTACATAAACACTGGTACCAAACTATAGCCTTACTTTTCCACAGTCCGGCATCACTCCCCTCTTTAAACTACATTAAGGCCATGATTTCATGGGGGAATCGTGATTCTTTAGTTAAAGTGCTAAAAACTCTAGCCTTCTGATGCTTTTGGTATTTCCCATCGGCAGATAAAAATCTGACCTGCTAGAGGTTAGGTCATTGATTGCAGGGTTTTACAGCTACTGCCCTTGTTTGAAGGCAACCTGGCTGATGGTGTCTCCAAGTACTGTAGTCATAAATGTAAATTTCCTTTGGTGATTTCATCAGCCTGGAGTTGACAGTCACAACAGGGGATGTTGCCTGTGTTTGAATATCCATTTCTTCTGTCCCTAATGACTCATCAGTAGTATGAACTGAGTTTTCGTGTCCTTCCACATTCAGACAGCTTTCTCACTAGGACTCTAAAAACACTCCTTGGAGCTTTCCAGTTGCACTAGGCTTCCCCTTTTCCAAACAGCTTTCATAACTATTTCACAGGCTCTCTTTAGCATTTTTCTTCATCAGTCTCTGTATCTGGCATCATTATTGCCCTCTCTGTTCTTTTCAAAATCAATAAGATTATCTATGTGTAACCTTGGAGACCTTACATAAAGCAGGAGAAGTAGAGAATAACTAATTGTTTCATGCTTTGTACAGTTATAGGTTTGCACTGCTTGGTTTACATTTTCCAGGTGGGCTTGTATCTGTCAGTCAGGGTTCAGGAGCCTATTAATACTATTCTGTTGAATCTTTCAACTGGCTTTCCTTATGACTAGCAAGTTGTGTGTTAAATGAGCTTTGTGTGTCCTTTATATTCATAAAATCTCAAGAACAGTTGACTGTCAAATTCCTTTACCAGGGTCCTGATGGATCTCTTCAGATAATCCAAAAGAAAGTCTCTGAATATTTTGGCAGCTACTGTTTTCCTTATTCCGTTGGTTGTTGGGGTAGGGTACTACAAAATTAGTGGTGCCTCTGTCTCTGTCATCCTGCCTCATTACTTAGTGAGGGTCTTGCGTTCTTCTTTTCCCTTTCCTTCTGCTTCGATAAATAGTTCCTGCCTTTCTACTCCATCTCCTTGTTTGAGCAAAGCTCCATCAGACACTCTTCCTACTCCATATTGCTGTTATCTACTTCCCCAGCCCTCTTCCCCAGCCAGCTTTCTCTCAGATTTGACATGTGACTCCTTTTTCCTCTGAGCACAACCTCCCACACTTATTCTTGGTGACTTCAGTTTTTGTGTTGATGTGTCATTGGATTCATTAACTACACAATTCCTTGCCTTCACTCATTTGATCTTCAGCTGTGGATCAAATCATCCATTCAGTGGGAAAGCTGGTCACTTGACACTGACTTCACCAGCTATCTCTTCATCTCTGAGCCCTCATGGTCTGTTTCCTCTTTCTGAATGCCACTTCATCTTTTTTAACTGAGACCACACTCCCCTTGCTCCACAGGCTTCACCTGTGCCTGATATGACCTGTGTCCCTTTCAAGATATTCATGCTCTCCCTCCAGCATTGACTTCGCTCTTCTACTGTTTGTTTTCTCTGCTCCTGTTTCTATGCAGGCACATCTCTGGAGAGAGTTCCTTGGCCACTATTTTTTTCATAAATTATTTCATTGCAGTGTTTCTTCTTCTTCAGCTCTCCCGTCTTTCTGGTCAAACAGTGATGTATTACACAATCCCTTTTGCTTATATGCAGTCTTTGACTCTGTCCTTAAACACTCCTCTGTCTATGCCATATCCCTCTCAATACAGGAATTTGTTGACTTCAAAGACTAAATTGATAAAATTCTTCATGATTTCACTCCTCACCTTCGTTTTATTTTTCTCTACTCAGCACCCCTTTCTGTATGTGTCCTGTCTGCTCTCTCCATCTCCAGCTTGTCCATCTGCCCCAGTATCCCAATCCTCTGAACCACCCTGCCCCTGCATTCTTTCCTTTGGTCCATTGCTGTCCTGTTTCTTTTCCCTCCTAATACAATTATGGTCTAATCTCCTCTATCTTCAAAGCTAACCATCAACCCATCTGCCTCTCTACCTACCCTACCTTCAAGCTCATTGAATGTGCAGTTTACAACAATTGCCTCGAGTTCTCTCCTCCTTTCTACATTCATAGAATCAGAGAACTGGAAGGGACCTTGAGAGGTCATCTAGTCCAGTCCCCTGCACTATGGTAGAACTAATTATCTTGACCATTTCTTACAGGTATTTGTCTAACCTACTCTTAAATATCTCCAATGATGGAGATTCCACAACCGCCACAAACCTAGGCAATTTATTTCAGTGCTTAAACACTCTGACAGTTAGGAATTTTTTCCTAATATCCAACCTAAACCGTCCTTGCTGCAATTCAAGCCCATTGCTTCTTGTCCTATCTTCAGACACAGTACTCCAGTTAAGGCCTAATCAGAGCAGAGTAGAGCAAAAGAATTACTTCTCGTGTCTTGCTTACAACACTTCTGCAAATATATCCCAGAAAGATGTTTGCTTTTTTTGCAACAGCATTACACTGTTGACTCATTTAGCTTGTGATCCATTAAGGCCCCCGGATCCCTTTCCGCAGTACTCCTTCCTAAGCAGTTATTTCCCATTTTGTATGTGTGCAACTGATTGTTCCTTCCTAAAATGAGCACTTTGCATTTGTCCTTTATTGAAATTTATCCTATTTACTTTGAACATTTCTGCAGTTTGTTCAGATCATTTCAAATTTTAATCCTATCCTCCAAAGCAGTTGCAACCCCTCCCCACTTGGTCTCATCCGCAAAACTTTGTGTTTGCCATTATCTAAATCACCGATCAAGATATTGAACAGAACTAGACCCAGAACTGATCCCTGCAGGACCTCACTCATTATGCCCTTCCAGCATGCCTTGAACCACTGATAACTCCCTGGGAACGTTTTTCCAACCAGATATGCACCCACTTTATAGTAGCTCCATCTAGGTTGTATTTCCCTAGTTAGTTTATGAGATGGTCATGTGAGACAGTATCAAAAGCTTGACTAAAGTAAAGATCTACAATAACTGCTGTTTCCTCCCGCCCCCCCCCCCCTCCGCCCCACCCACCATCTACAAGGCTTGTTAAACCTGTCAAAGAAAGCTATCAGGTTGGTTTGACATGATTTGTTTTTGACAAATCTATGCTGACTGTTACTTATCACCTTATTATCTTCTAGATATTTGCAAATGGATTGTTTAATTATTTGCTCCATTATCTTTGTCTGTACAGCAGTTAAGTTGACTAGTTTGTAATTCCCCAGGTTGTCCTTATTTCCCTTTTTTAATAGATTGGGACTATATTTGCCCTTTTCCAGTCTTCTGGAATCTCTCCCGTCTTTCATGACTTCTCAGAGATAATTGCTAATGGCTCCAATATCTCCTCAGTCAGTTCCTTGAACATTTTAGGATGTATTTCATCAGGCACTGGTGACTTGAAGACATCTAATATGTCATAGTAATTTTTAAAATCTTCCAATCTAGCTTCTACTCTCTCCACTGAAACTCCTCTTTCACATGACTAGTATCAAGCTCCTTCTGTTTTCTTTGACACCTTCTCAACTGTCCCATCTGTCTCTGAGAAAACACAACCATCTTCCCTGTCATGTAAGGCTTTAATTTGGGAGATATTTTTTATTTCTCCTTCCTTACCTCACACTCCTAAACTATATGCAAATACCGTTGCTTCTTCGACCATGGTATTTCTCTGATGTGTCCTTTGTTTTCTATCCCTTCAGCTAAATATCTCATTTAGGCCTTCATGATTGCCTGGCTTAATTACTGCAATGTTGTTCTTTCTGATGTTCCTGACACTCCCATCACCCCTTTTCAATAAATACAAAAATTGCTGCTAACATAGCCTTCCTTGCCTGATGTTAGGCCATGTCATCCCGCCACAGACTCCCCGTCCACCTAAGGTTTGAAGTGGTCTCTGAAGTCTTTGCATAACTGCTCTGCCCTCGTCTCATTTCTCATCAGCCCAACTTCTTTGATGCCCCATCAACGCCAACTTCATTTGAGCATTTATCAGCTTCTCTGACAAATGTATCTATGGTGTCTCCTGTTTACATCTATGCACAAGATTTCTTCTAAAGACCAGCTGCAGTTATGATGCCTATGGGGACACTAACTTACACTAACAAGTATGAGATGTAAAGAGGATTAATTGATATAGCTTTTTTTATTTACAGAAAATCTCTTAATTGTTATGTTGTGGCCCAGTCCCCACCTTGACCACTAGACTAATTTTTACCTTTTATTTATTTGTCTATAGTGTGTGAGCTCCTCAGTGGAAAGTATCTAGCATCTGTGAGTGCTATGTGAAACTTTAACAAAGCCACAGGCCAGATTTGTGGTTTTTTGGAGGGGAAGGTGGGGTGGCATTGTGGAGGGGAAGGGTGTGGTACGAAAGAGTCCCTCAGTTGAGGGAAAAACCACTTCATAACCGTTGTGAAAAAGTAGCTCTATGTTCAGATTAGATGAAAATATAGCACAGTTTTCTGTAGTTTCAATGGGGTAGTAGTGGAGCCATAACAATGTCTGCTGTTCTCTCTTAGTGGTCTTTGGGTTTATCCAAGAAGGCCCAAGCTTAAGCTCAAGGAAAACCTGGGATTTTGTGTTGTTTTATTGTGAAGTTCTTTACCTTAATAAGGGAAAATAACAGAATTTGCAGTTGAATCAACAGCTTCCCTTTTTGACCCTCTGGTATTGGTGATACTACATTATTTCTTTCCATGCTTTAATAGTTTGGTTTATTGACTGAATTGTTGACATAGTTCTGATCAGCCAGTTTAGAAGTACAAAATTATGGGAAGTGTGTTTACGCACAACATCAGAAAGAAAACAAGAATCAGAGTCTTAATATATGCACTACAACCAGGAAGGTTGGGAATATATTCTTTTCCTTACACCTTTTCATTGCATTAGGTTAGATTAAGATTTGTGTGAGAAGGGCTTGGAGTGTTTCAGGCAATATAATGCCATGAGTGGGATAAACAAAGCATGTTTTATTCTATGTACTTCTAGTTGTGACCTTGGCTTTACAGATTACAAGAATACATTGCTATAAAGGCCAGTGATGATAGGCCATGCAACAACTTCCCAACCCCTCAACTCTCACATGCAAGGTGTTTTAAAATAAAATGGTTGGAGCTAATCTCAAAGCAGTTATTTTCATGGTCCTGTTAATAAAACTTGGTTTTCCTCATATATCTGTGAATAAATGGATGATCTGTAACTTACCAAATGGAATGCTGCATAGGGAGTTACTATATACTCTGGTCTTAGTTATCACACAGTGGTGAGATACTTTGCAGTTATACTTGTCTGAAATGTTAAAAATACTACAGCAGGTATATTTGTGTTCCATTGATCTTTCTTGTATCAATTAATTCACCAGTTTATAATTAAACACAGAATTGGTTCATCTTAACTTAATAAATACAGAAAACTAAACTTAATGCAGTAATTAAAATTGCAAATTAAAATGCACATGCATCAGAAAATGAAAAAGCTAAAGTTCTTATTGTAGTATTAACTTGCCCACTGTGAACATACTGGTTGTTAATGTATACATTTAACCACCTAACTCATAATAAAAAATACTACATAGTTACACTGTGACTGAATTATTGTTGATCTTCATTTCCTTGCTTTCTATTTAGTGTAGTACATGGACCTTACAGTTGATGATCTGTGACAAGTAACAGGTCCGTTCCTTGAGCAGGAGTCAGTGTGAAGGCATAGTGGTTATACACACAGCACAATACAGTACTTAACAAGTGAAACATGAAGTATAGCCGTAGCTGCAATACATTGCTGAATGATGGATTTGAAGCATTTGTGCAGTTAGTTTTAAGATTTCAGGTTTAAGGCCATTATATATAGTTGCCCCTTTTGAGACAGAACGGGGAGTGATCCTTTTAAGTGTGGCACTGAAATTGAATAACTGGTGTCTGGAACTCATCAAATTTTATTTTCAACCACTTACTACATATGGAAAATTATGATCTATAGCATTCAAATTACCGTTGTGTGTGTGTGCATGCATCTCAACCGCACAGCATACATGGGCTTGAAAAGTTATGCCCATTAGTCAGTAGTAAATGGGAAGTTCCCCTCATGAGTTTGGGGATCTACCCCATAAAATTCTGTGGAATGTAAGTTTTGATTAAAACAAGTCTCTAGTCTTCCAAATGTAAAGTAGTGCAGTGATGTCCTTCAGAGTCTGCAAACCACACAACCACAGGGCCTCTGCTGCTGCTCACTTTTTCTGCAAACTTCATGACTGTTTTCACAGCTGTTCAGTAAACTGGGGTAATGGTAATGGTGGCAACAACAGCAACAAAAACCTTATGCAGCAACAAGTCTTAGAATCCAAGGGAAGCAGTGGGGGCAAAAGACCCAGCTGGCTTCAAGATGAAGCTTGATAAATTTATGGAGGAGATGGTGTGATGGGAAAACATAATTTTGGCAATTGATCTTTGACTATGGTAATAGAGGGGCCTGGTGGTATATGATGGAAAGTTGGAGGGGATGGGATCTAAGATGCTACAGAGAATTCTTTCCCGGGTGTCTGGCTGGTGAGTCTTACCCACATGCTCAGGGTTCAGCTGATCGCCATATTTGGGATTGGGAAGGAATTTTCCTCCAGAGCAAATTGGCAGAGGCCCTGGAGGTTTTTTGCCTTCCTCTGCAGCAGGGGTCATGGGTCACTTGCTGGAGGATTCTCTGTACTTTGAAGTCCTTAAACCAAGATTTGAGGACTTCAATAATTCAGATATAGATGAGGTATATTGTAGGAATGGGTGGATAAAATTCTGTGGCCTGCGTTGCAGGAGGTCAGACTAAGGTCAGAAGGGACCATTATGATCATCTAAAGTCTATGATTCCAGGTCTGCAGACTTCCTCTCTCAGAGCTCTCTCTATGGCACTAAAAATACCTGTGTAGATATTTGGGCTCTGGCTAAGGCTGTGTAACCCACCCCACTCCCCAGGCTTCAGAGCCCAAGCTCCGTCTCAAGCCCAGACATCTACCTGGCTAGTTTTAGCACCATAGCAAAACCCCAGTCTGTAGCCCTGGGCTCAGATATTCTGTGTTGATAGACACAGTGAAACTGTCAGCACTCAGTTCTATGCTCATGCTTGGGGGAAGGCGGGGGCGGGGCTGGTGGCAGCCTCCCCGGCCAGGAGCTCAGGGGGCCAGGCAGGACAGTTGGCCATAGTTTTCCCACCCCTCTCTAGGTAATATTGGCTGGCCTTCTCACCAGGACATTTTGCTTCCTGTCCTCATGTATGTATCTCTGGTTAGTACGTGTTGGGTAATTTTTTTCCCCATTAAGCCCTACTGCAAGCAGTTATTCAATGTATGCAAGTAACTTTTTAGTTCTGAATGCAAAGGAAAGTTTTTAGTGGTGGCTGCTGCCCCCCCCCCCCCCAACTGTGACATTTCTCATTGAGGTCTAGGCCTGCATGAAGTTTGACGTTACAGCATTCAAATCATCTCTAAATTATCTGTATCAGAAATCTTTACAGGGTTAAAAAAAAATTTTTTAAACCACGTCAGCCTTTGAGTTTTCTGAGGAGGCTTTCTTCAGACTTTAAAACACAATCTTTGGGCTGAGACCGGACTTGGAAAGTTGTATCTTCAAAGATAATTTTGCTGGAAATTATGCAAGACAGTCTTTTCTCGTTTGTAATTATAACCACAAACACTGGAATAAAAACCTATAATATGCTGTTTCCAGCCTACCTGGTGTGTAAAAACATTGTCCATTTTGGTTTGCCCCTTATGAAAAGAGGACAAGCTTATTTTAGTGGTTCATGGTGTGATGAAGATGTCAGCTGTCTTTCTATTTTTATTCCTTTCTACTGAGGAAGTCTTCTCACTTACTTTGCATCCGACGAAGTGGGTATTAGCCCACGAAAGCTTATGCTTCAATACTTTAGTTAGTCTTTAAGGTGCCACAGGATTCTTTATCACTTCTCACTTACTGTAGCTACATTTGTATAATTAGCCAAAAGGGCAAAATATACTTTCAATTAAATGCATTTCAGGGGTTACTTTTTTGACTGACCTAATGATCTTTTGCAAGCTAACTTGAGTGCGACTGTGCATCACACATCTTTTCTTATTTGAATTTCTTTCACTTGAAGAAGGTGGTGGAACAGGCTATCGTTCTTTCCAACCTCTGCTCCTGGAAGCCAGTTGTTATAAAATGTGCTGCCATATGTCCTTTGCCTATTGATCTGAATTTGTATTCGAACTACCAGTTCATGGACAGTGCTTGGAAAAGTTTAGTTGTACTGGTTCACCATATACTGTAGGGAACAATTCTGTTTTGACAGAGGAATGAAGATGTCCTATTAATTTGTGCAATCCATTTTTAATACCCGTGATTTTATGAAGCAATTCCCTTCCATTGCATTTGATGTCATTGTATCAAACCTCCAGCCATCCTGGGAGTCTTCTACAGAGACACTGAATTTTTGACATTAAAAAAAAGGGCAGAACTTCTTACGGATACTTTTCAAGGTGTCTTTGTACATCATAAGGGAGCAAAAAGGGCACAAATCTTAACTCCTTTGTTTCTGAAGACCATCTTTAAATTTTTAATGATTACAAGTAGGGGAAGAAGCAAACAGAGTCTCAACAGACCATACTCTATGTAGCACTAGAGTTGGAGATTAATGCCTTATAGTATTTTGAAGCTGGGATTCCAAGCTGCTTTTCATATGGTAGTTCCTAACTGTAGCTCTTCTAAAGATAATAGCTGCTAAAATGAGGGACAGGGAGCATGTGGGCTAACCTGGTATTCAGAATGTACTGATGTTACGGGCTGGTGATTTGCTGAATGCTGTGTAGCACTGGTAAGTTAAGAAGCCTAGCCTTCCAATAATACTTGTTTCTGAGATCTTGACATCTTTAAAACTAACTGATCCTGCGCTCTAACTGGAAGCTAGTTAGAGCTTTTTTTGAGAGTTGTCCAAGAAGGAATATTCCAAGTGTGTACCTGAGATGACTATGTTAATTCCTTCCTTATTCATGAGCTGTAGAAGCTGTTTGAGTGCCATGGCCAATGCCAGCTGCCTTTTTTTTTTTTTTTTTTAAATTGGAGTGGTTTGTCAGACTCCACCCATTTACTTTAAATAGGGACTTCAGAAAAATGGGCAGTTGCAAAAATAACTTCCTCCTCCTCCTAAGGCAGTAAGCTGATCTGTAATACAAGGACTTGATATATTATTCCCCTCCCAATGAATCAGGCAGAATGCTAAATATGTAAATACCTTAAGTTCCTGCAGAGTCCGCAAGCACTGCTGTCTGACTTCTGGTTTAATTCCTTTTTAGTTATTGGGCTAAAATTTTGGACCTGTAAGCAAGGTTACTTATCTTCACAGTATTCAGATAAATGCTAATTAGTAGTGTAACCCCAATGCCCACCCTCCCACCCTATATCCCTGTTACAGGAAATGTGCAAAGTTTTTTTTGTGTGCAATGTTATTTGCTGTCACTCGGATTTTGATATTCATACAAGGCTTTCACCGTTAGCTTGTCTTCCTGCTTCATTATGCAGTGATCTGGAACGATGCACATGGCTAAGGCAAGCACAATTTGGTTCATGGTGTTGAATTTGTGATAGTACATTCATTTCCAGGACAACATTTGTCTCACCACGTGCATATGCAAGATTACAAGGTCACAGTAGGATCACCAGGTGGAGACTCTCATCTTTGCTGTGAGGGAAAGAGCTGTTCTGAAATAATTGCAAAGGCAGTATAGAAAGAAAAAGACTTTCAAGTTGCCTTTGTGTAGGTTTTCAAGACTGGATTTATTTATCTTTAAGATGTATTGCTGAAGCTTCTAAAGAATTTGGTTTATAAATTGTTTATTAGATGGGAGAAAATGCAGGGTAATTTCTAATGTTGGATATATAGTCTTGCTGTGGTCTCTGTATGCTCCTGTATCACCAAGATCAAGCCAATGAAAACTGATTACAAAAAAAACCTAAAATGAGATTTGCCAAAACTGTATTGGAAATAATAGAAAATGCAAACTGTATGTTATCCTCCTTTAGAATGCTGCCGTCAATGTTCCATAAAACTCCTTAGAACCGTTCTTGTCTTTTTTTCTGCTAGAAATGTGAAATGGCTTGTTCTTTTCACTATATTGAACTTCAAAGTCCACTCATAAATCGTCAGTTTTTATTAAATGCAATTTCCCGTTGACAAACCAGTTTGAGAAAGACACCCTTTAAGTGATTACTTAGCAAATTGCTATAAGTGTCTTTGGTGGATCGCAAGATAATTATTTCTTACAGCAGTACTGTGCAGGTCATGAGGTCTTGCAATAGCTGTGATGTTTTGTGTCCTCAAGTTCTAACTTTAGAAACTGTAAAAGGATGAAAAAATTCTTTCGTTTGAGACAGCTACTCATCAGACTCTAGGGGAGTTGATAGGAGGAGGGACAGCTTTCTCTGTGAAGTTGTCCTGAGATCTCTAATTTGATGGTTATGTCTTGCTCTTTTCCCTCACCTAATTTCACATTTTGATGCAGCTAAAAATAAATTAATTGGAACTAACTTGCAGATAACTGTTAAAGATATAATCTAATATTTTCCTAATCAGACTTCAAAATATTATATTATTTAGGACTTGTGATTTCGGAGCTACAATGGAATTCAAGGAATCTGTGAAGCAGATTGTATTTACTGCTAATTATACAAAAATCTGAATGAAATTTATATTTCCGCTACCAAGAAAACTACTCTGAAAATAGGGTGTTTAGAGGGTTCTTCCTTTGGTGTGAATAGGTCAGTATTAGAGACTGTGATTTGAGAACTATTGAAAAAGAGAAAAAGCATCTTAATATTAATATTCAGATAGGTTTTAAACGCAAATGATTTATAATCTACGTGGAGTACCCTTATTTATGATGAGCAGTTCTGCTTTCGCGCCAAATGCCTACTATTTTGAAATAGGTTTTTGAAGCACTTTTAATTAAAACACTTCCAGTGGTGGTTAAAGGTATGGATTTTTTCTCCCATAATAGGTCTGTCTATATATCTGTCACATCAACAGGTATGCTGGTATACCTGCTACTGATTTGCCAGTTCTATTAGGTTTCAAGATATGTAATGGCTATGTATGTTTTCATAGCTGCAGTGAAGACCCCTTTCTAATCCTGTGAAAACAAAGTAATAAATGAGTCTTAGAATCAACTGACTACAAAGATGAGATCAATTCATAAATGGTTTGTAAACAAACTTTTTCAAGATTGTCAGTTTCATATTGCCTC
This sequence comes from Sternotherus odoratus, assembly GCA_032164245.1. NCBI lineage: Eukaryota > Metazoa > Chordata > Testudines > Kinosternidae > Sternotherus > Sternotherus odoratus. The sequence continues at coordinate 2,374,587 of JAVMKO010000007.1, read as the reverse complement.
ATCGATAACGTATTAATTCATTTCAGCTCATGCACTCTAAATTGCACTTAAATTACTTTGAAACTTTGGAAATATGATGCAAGAAGTAGGGGAGCACTTCATGAAGTAGGAGGTGTGGGATCATTGCATTAGTGTTATGTTTAGTCCCTGAAGAACAGAATATAAGATGTTCATTTCCCTCCATTACTGAGAATTGCTTTGTAGTACTGTACAATCAAAAGGCCCTTTTGTCCAGGAAACCAGTATAAGCTGTACCAGCTGAAGAACATATTTTGCTGCTGGAAATTGTGCCTCTCAAGAGAGGGTCCAGTAACCTCTTAGTTCTGATCTCCGCTTTGATTGCCACTATTTGGCCTAGGGCAAGCCAGTGTAACCTGTTTTGTTATCTAGAAACTTGGACTAATATTTCATACCTTTGTGATATAGGTAGGTATCAGGAGGTTTAATTAATGAATGTTTGTACAGTGCTTTAAAAACACAAAGCACTATGAAAGTTCACGGTAAGGGTGGATTGGGTCATGAACTGTGATTGACATTCACCATGTCAGGCCTTCGTTTTGAGCACTGAAATCTTAAATCCTCGCACTGTGAATACTGTGTACTCATACACTTAAATAGTTAACCTGAGCTGCTCCTTTCCCCGTAGTGCTTTCCACACACAAACGTGTAGGTTTTTAGGGACTGACTCATGGGATCTGCAGGATAATGCATGGTCCTAGAGTAATTGTTGTCTTTCGCCATCCCCCCACCGCCCGCCTCCCTCCAAAACAAGTTAATGGAGAAAATCATTATAATGGAATTGTCAAGGAGAGGCGCTCTGAAAGATAATGGATATGAATTTTTAAAATTGGTCTTTATTTTTGCATGGTAGCAACAACTTTTGTAATGTCTTAAGTTTTGAGTGATAATTGGCTAGTGTTGTTCAGTGAAAAACATGTAGCAAATTATTCTTCTGTCTTAATCCTCCATTCTGAAAGTTTGCACACTTTGTTGTTTTGTTCATTGCCTAGCAGAACACCTGTGTGTGTAGACAAGCATTCTGCTAGTGCAGTATTCTGTTCTCTCATGCAGTGATTATGGGGTCATGTATGGGGATGGCGCACACCTAATCCAGTGTTGCTACTAGTTGCACTACTGATCACTGGGGAACACCTCCAGATACATAATCTTAATGGCTTTATTTCTGCAACCTAATATTCATAATGCAAGGAGAGAAACTGACTACTATTGTTGCTGCAAGCAAGGATCTGAATTGTAGATACCTAGAATCAGTACGTCAACCTCCTGTTCCTGTTTAGAGCAGTGAGGGAAATCCATGCTCACCTGTGGAAGAAGAACCTTACTAATGCTAACTATGGAATGGAGGATGTATGAAAATCTAGAGCAACAATAAATGCAGAGATGGCAATGTCTCGTGAAATGGATTGTCGTGCCTCATGGTGGGTTGGAGAATACCTCTTGTTCTGCACAGACCCTACATGATTCTACAATGGAACATTTTGCTTGTAAGAGATTTTTTTTTTTATAACCACAGTAATATTTTACGTGTCTTTTTTTATAATGACTATGCATCAAGGCAGGGGATGAGCTAGTAGATTTTTTTGTTTTGTTTCTTGGTACCTAAGCTGGCAAATGTTAAACCTCTGATAAACCACAGTATTGCTTTTAAAAATTATTCATATGAAACACATTGATCGGACTTTAAAACTTAACTTTTTTAGTCAAATGTATGTCGAGGAAAGGTTGTTTTTCTTTAATTGATCATATGGGAGCTTATATTTAACGCTTGTCTGGAGTGTTGGAGTGGTATTGATAGGGACTGTCCACACATACTTGGCCCATTGCTGGGTTGATTGGAATCCTGTTCCAAGGCCTGGGCATGTTTCCTGCTCTAGAAGGTGGAAGTAACAGATTCTCCTGAACCACCATGGAACACTCCTAAAAAGAGTTTTGGCTTTCATCCACCCAAAAAACAGACTGCCACCTGATAGACAAAAATATCTGTGTGGCAATCAGACTTCATCGTGTCTGTCCCATTTTTCACACACTCCTCCCCAACCAGTGATGGTGGCTCTGGAATGATCTCTGCAGACTTGATAGGATGTCGTTTCATCAGTTAAATCTGTTTGAATTTGGAAGTTTTCTTCAGAACCATAAGGGCTTGGGTTTGTAAACTTGGATTCCTGCAGAACTTCATGACAGTCAACCAGGAAAAATTCTTACCCATCATGAGCAAGTAGTTTTCAAGCCCTGCATGTCCGTACTGTCCCCATCGTGGTTGTCTGCACTTCTGTAGATAAATAGCTATGCCGTCATTCCTTAATCCCTGGAGTTGCGAATACAGTACGAAGACTGCCCCAACTGTGGTCATTCCCATTTGCTCTCCTGAATGTAGTCTCTCTTCTCCATGCTTTGAAGCAGGCTTCTGCATCAAGGTCACAGAACACTAGTTGATTTAAAGGGGGTGAACTTGATGCCAAGGTTGAGGTTTTGTAAATAATCTTTTATAAAGTAGAAATGTCTCCAAAGACTTCATAAAACACTTCCAATAGAAACTACCTTTTACTAAATGAATAAAAATTTCTTGCAATATTTGCAGTCCAGACTTTGCAGCACCTTGTTAATATAGGACAAAGTGACACTGACAAAGATAAAATGAGTTCATTTTTCATTATCCACCCTGAAAGTGCCACAAAAAAAAAAAAAAAAAAGCACAAGTGGTTAAATCATTTAAAAAAATGCTTCCAGTTCTAATACCTAAGATACTAGCACCTTAAGTTAAGGAATCTGTTTAAGTATTAATTTAACCTAACCATGTCCCTTTGAAAACAACAAAGTCAGATCACTGAAGTTGTAGCCATGCTTGCTGTTAACAAATATTTAAGCTCTCATTTGCATAGCATAGTTGGAACAGAGTATTTACTAGATATGTAATCTGTAGAGTACTTAGGATTTTAGTATCAGGTCATAGATCCTCAAACTCATGTTTGCAGCTTGTCTAGTTCTTTTGCAGTCAGAGTTCAGATGTTTATGTTGTTCCAGTGTATCATTCTTTTGGTTTCTTAACTGACACTGCTGAATTTATATGTTCCCCTTTAATTTGATGTCATATTAGATTTTAGGACAGAAATGCTTGAAATGGGGTTGGCATTACTATGCAAAATGAGATGAGTATATATCGCCTCTTCATGTAGAATCACTTTCAAACAGGAAATTATGTACAGGACAAAACCAGATTCTGAATTTAACATTTGGATATAAACGCAAAAGAGAGGATGCAGGAGGGAGATCTTAGTAGGTTTTGTTGATATTTATGGATTTCTCCATGTTTTAAAATATTTGTTACTTCTGAATTATTTACATAATGTAGTTGAAAGTGGTTTTGATTCTAGAAATATTAGGTTCTAATTTAAATCTAAATAAAGATTTCATCTATTCTACAAATTTTAAAGGAGTGAGACCATCACCATTATATCTATTAGTAAACAGATACAATGTTTTTACTGTCAAATTCTAGCAGGAAAGAGGAGTGAGTGGTGACACAGGTGACATTGGTGGAATCAATTAATTGATGGAATCAACTATTGTTGAACGTTGAAGAGGGGAAGAGTGTGTGTGGTGGCAGGATTAGGTTCCTGAGTTTCCTAGAATCTGGAAACTTCTAGAATATGGGCAGGGCACCTGATCCCATACTTTGCATAGCTTTCTTTTCAGCCTTCAATATTGAATTCACGAGGTACCTGTTTTTCTTTCTAAATGTGGTGAACATGAAAACTGCTCCTCAGTTGCTGTGGCTAGGTGATTAGTGTTTAGGTGTTACTAAAGATCCAGACAAGAATTTTCCTTGCTCAACATGTCTGAAGGTTCAAGAAGGTTGTAGGAAATATATAATAGAATAGACGAAGAGAGTTACCTGGTTTTGCTTTTTCAAAGAAAAATCAACATTGCTGAGTTAAGTAGCAAGGTTGGTAAGAAAAGTTGATTGCTGAAAGTGCAGAAAATCTGTTTTTCCAGATTCTTTAAGATAAAACATCAAAGTTTCATTCAAAGTCTACTGAAGTACAATTAGATCACTGTTAAATATGATAATTCAAGTAATCCATGGCCGTTATCATTGACATGTAGCTATGAGGATCACTGAAGTCCCTGTTCAGTAGTAGGGTTAGTCTTTGAGACACACACAATTGCCCAGATCATCAGGTAAGTATACCAGCTGAAAGGCAAAGACTTTCCTCCTTGACTGATGAGCTGTCTTCCTCATAAACAACCATAATTGTCATCTTTAAAATGTTGCTTTCCCCACTTCATCTCCTTATGGATGTTCAGCTGCTAGTTTAAATTCAGTGTGGCCAAAACAAAGTGCTTAATCTTTCTTTCCCAGCTCTCCACCTCCCTACTGACTTAATTGCTGTGGTCAGTCACTACCATCCTCCCTGTTGTTCAGGCCCATAAACCTGTGTTGTCTTTTTGACTCCGTCCTCTCTCTAGATACACCTATCCAGGCAATGTCAGAATCTTTCTGCTGCTTCAGGCACAACATTTCTGTGATCTGGCCTTCCACATTTTGAAAACTCACAGCCAGGCCCTCATCAGCTCATGTCTCAAATACTACAACTTTCTCCTCTCTGACGAATACTATCTCTGCCCCAGTTGTTTCCATTCCAAACGCTGCTGCAAAGCAAATTTGAAAAGACCAGAACTTCTGATGAGCCCAAATCAGCCAGCTGTAATTGAGACATTGATCCCTGTTTACATTCCAACAGCGATACCAACCTGCATTGCTTATTTGTCAGATTTTTCTAACCAGCATAGAATCATAGAATATCAGGGTTGAAAGGGACCTCTGGAGGTCATCTAGTCCAACCCCCTGCTCAAAGCAGGACCAATCCCCAACTAAATCATCCCAGCCAGGGCTTTATCAAGCCTGACCTTAAAAAACCTCTAAGGAAGGTGATTCTACCTTCAAACAAGTGAAGCACTTTCACTTTCTCGTCTCCACTTCTTCATGAGAGAAGCCACCTGTAAAAAATCTGCAAAGTCAGTGTTGTCCTTTTTCAGATCTCACTTCTGTCAGTTTGCTTACAAAACACTTGATCCTGTCTGAACAGTTGGTGTGCTTTGACAATTGCGTGTCATCTCAGTCTTAGGCCATCTTGCCCATTTGTGTTGTATTTATCTGTTTTTTATGGTCTTACATTTGGATTGGTTAGGTTTGAATGGTGCCCAGAACAATAGGGGCTAAAGCCTGACAATGCTACTGCAATAAATAAAAATAATTAAAACTTGAACAGGATGTTAACAAGTGAGGGTGGCAACTTTCTTGTCAATGTAGCCCAAAATAAACAATTTAAAGCAACGATTCATTGGTCTGTCCTGGCTTTGGAATCTTTGAACTCTAGTGTGACCTCTTCTATAACATAGAACTTCCCCAAAATAATTCCTAGAGCAGACCTTTTAGAAAAACATCCAGTCTTGATTTAAAAATTGTCGTGATGGAGAATGAGCCATAACCCTTGGTAAATTGTTTTAGTGGTTAATTTTTTAACAGTGAGAGATATTATGCCATATTTCCGGTCTGAATTTGTCTGGCTTCAACCTCCAGTCATTGTTTCAAGTTCTATCTTTCTGCTATACCAGGGGTCTCCAAACTACGGCCCGCGGGCCGGATGCGGCCCGCGAGGCCCTCTCATCCGGCCCGTGGAGATCTTTTTGTCTACCGCACTTCCGGTCCCGCCCCCTCCAGGTAGCGGCGTCACTTCCGCCTGGCCCTGCGTGCGCCCGTTGCTCCGGCCGGCCGTCTCCATGGTTATGGTACGGGCTCCTGCTCTCGCCCTCGCGGCGTCTCCATGGTGCCGGGCGGGAGGGCCGGGCCGCTCTAGCCGGCTGCCTCGATGCCCCGGAGGACCGCGGAACCTACGCACCCCCTTCTCCGTCTCGCGCCGGCTTCCGCGTTCCCTCCCGCCGGGCGCGGTGAACCAATCGGGACGCGCCCTGACGCGGACGGGCAGCGCCGGGAGCCAATGGGCGCAAGGCACCGGGCCGGGGGGCGGGGCTAGGACTGGGGAGGTGAGGGTCGGGGGGGGGCTCGGAAGGGGTCCTGGGGGGTTCTTGGGGCTGGGCGGGGGTCCTGGGGGTTTCTTGTGGGAGGGGGGCTGGGCGGGGGTCCTGAGGGGTTCTTGGGGGAGGAGGTCCAGGGGGGCTGGGCGGGGGTCCTGGGGCGGTTGGACGGGGGGCCTTGGGGGGGCTGGGTGGGGGTCCTGGGGGTTTCTTGGGGGAGGGGGGCTGGGCGGGGGTCCTGGGGGTTTCTTGGGGGAGGGGGGCTGGGCGGGGGTCCTGGGGGTTTCTTGGGGGAGGGGGGCTGGGCGGGGGTCCTGAGGGGTTCTTGGGGGAGGGGGGCTGGGCGGGGGTCCTGAGGGGTTCTTGGGGGAGGGGGGCTGGGCGGGGGTCCTGGGGCGGTTGGGCAGGGGTCCTGGGGGGTTCTTGGGGGAGAGGGTCCAGGGGGGCTGGGCGGGGGTCCTGAGGGGTTCTTGGGGGAGGGGGGCTGGGTGGGGGTTCTTGGGGGAGGGGGTCCAGGGGGGCTGGGCGGGGGTCCTGGGGGGTTCTTGGGGGAGGGGTTCCGGGGGGGCTGGGCGGGGGTCCTGGGGGGTTCTTGGGGGAGGGAGTCCAGGGGGGCTGTGCAGGCGTCCTAGGGAGGGTCCTGGGGCGGTTGGGCGGGGGTCCTTGGGGGGTTCTCTCCAGATACCCCCTAACCCCCCCAAGACCTCACCCCCCCATCTAAACCCCGCTGCTCCTTTGCCCCTGACACCCCCTCCCCCTAATCACCCCCCGGGACCCCACCCCCATCCAACCCCGTCTGCTCTGACCCCTATCCACCCCCCCGCTCCCCCTGGGACTCGCACAAACTCCCCCCTGTACTTCGCCCCCCGAGACCCTCTGAGACCCTATTAATATTAAATAAATAATTAAAAACAACATCCATGTTTTGATTCTTTTTTATTTGGACCTCGAGTGTGTTGTCGGCCCCCGAACTGCTATTTGATAGTTAATGCGGCCCTCGGGCTGAAAAGTTTGGAGACCCCTGTGCTATACTGAAGAGTCCATTATTCAATACAGTAAAACCTCGATATAACGGACTAATTCGGGCGAGGGGGTGTCCGTTAAAACCGAAAGTCCGTTATTTAATCATTTTTTAAAATGATTAAATAACGGACTTTCGGCTTTAACGGACACCCCCTCGCCCGAATTAGTCCGTTATATCGAGGTTTTACCGTAACCCGCCCGTCCGGGTCCCGGCTGCTGGGACCCCGGAGGGAGCTGTCAACCCGCCCAGGTCCCGGCTGCTGGGACCCGGGTGGGAGCTGTCAGTCCGCCCGCCTGCGTCCCAGGCTGCTGGGTCTTGGGCGGCAGCTAGTAGCCCGCCCGCCTGGCTGCTGGGACCCGGGCGGGAGCTGTCTGTCCGCCCGCCCGGGTCCCGGCTGCTGGGACCCGGGCGGCAGCCAGCAGCCGGGACCCGGGCGGCAGCGGGGAGCCGGCAGCCAGCCAGCCAGCCCGCCCGCTGCCTGGATCCGGGAGGCAGCGGGAAGCCGGCAGCCAGCACGACCGCTGCCTGGACCCGGGAGGCAGCGGGGAGCCGGCAGCCAGCACGACTGCCTGCTGGTGGGAGCCGGGCGGCAGCCCGCCTGCAGCTGCAACCCCGGCGGCCGCAGGGAGCCCACAGCCAGCCCTCCACAAATGTATTTCGGATGCATCAGACTTTCTGAAAAATTTTGTCCGTTGCCTCCGAAGTCCGTTAAATGGAGGTCCGTTAAATCGAGGTTTCACTGTACTTATTTCCCATGTAGGTCCTTACAGACTGTAATCATGTTGCCCCTTAACCTGCTCTTTGTTAAGCTAGATTGAGCTCCTGGAATTTATCATTGTAAGGCATGTTTTCTAATCCTTTAATCGCTCTCATGGCTCTTCTCCAAATCCTCTCCAGTTTAACAGCAACCTTCTTGTATTGTGGGCACCAGAACTAGACATAGTATTCCATAGAGATCGCATCAGTGTCAAATACAGAGGTAAAATAACCTCTCCTACCCAAAATACCCCGTTTATGCATCCCAGGCTCTCATTAGCTCTTTTAGCCACAGCATCATATACAGAGCTCATCTTCAACCAATTATCCACCACAACCCCCAAATCTTTTTCAATCACTGCTCCTCAGCCTGTAAGGATGGCCTACATTCTTTGTTCCTAGATGTTCCTACATTTACAGTTAGATGTATAAAAATTGATAGGTTCAAGAATAGCAGCCATGTTAGTCTGTATCCGTAAAGAAAGCCAGGAATACTTGTAGCACCTTAGAGACTAACTAGTTTATTTTAGCATAAGCTTTCGTGGGCTATAGCTCACTTCATCGGATGCAATGATGAAGTGAGCTATAGCCCACCAAAGCTTATGCTGAAATAAACTAGTTTAAACTAGTTAGTCTCTAAGGTGCTACAAGTATTCCTGGCTTTAAAAATTGATAGTTTGTGTCCAGTTTCTACCAAGCAATCTAGATAGCTTTGAATGAGTGACTTCCCTTCAATATTTGCCACTTCCTTAATTTTTGTGTCATCTGCAAACTTTGTCAGAGATGATTTTGTTTTCTTCCAAGTCCTTGATAAAAATATTAAATAGCATAGGTCCTTCTGGGACCACACTGGAAAAACACTCCTGCTTGATGATGATTCCTTGTTTATAGTTAGATTTGAGATCTAGCTGTTAGCCGGTTTTTAATCCTTTTAATGTGTGCCATGTTAATTTTATATCTAGTTTAGTTTTTTAATCAAAATGTCATGCAGTACCAAGTCAAACGCCTTCCAGAAGTCTAAGTATATTACATCAACACTATTACATTATCAACCAAATGTTGATTTGTGTTAATTATATTAGATTCCTTTAATTCTTTATTAATCAAGTCCATCATCCATTCCCTTTTCTTTCCTGGGATTGATGTCAGACTGAAGCCTATATTACCTGGGTCATTTTGTTTATTCTTTTTTTAAAAATTGGCACTGTGTCCTGAGTGTGCACTGAACGGATCTAACTTGTGGGTTCACTATTTGATTCTGCAAGGGGGGCTAATACAAGAAAAAATGAGTCAGAATAAAAAGAAGCATTGCTTGACATTAATGCAAGATGTTGGTTGAAAATGAAGAAAAATGACTGTGTGAGAACTACAAGCATCTGTACAAAGAAAACTGTGTTCCTATTTTAAATTCTGAGGTATGAAGGTATCTATCTCATGCTCTGGGCACTTCTTCTATGCATTAAAAGAGCAATTAATCAGATAGCAAACCCAGCAGCTCTCAACAAAATTCCCATCTTTCATAGATGAAGACCAAACTTTCTAGTTTACACAGAGCTCTTCTTCAAGTTATGTACTTTGTTCAGGGGCAATACCTCCTATAACAGTGATGGCAAACCTTTTTGAGCCCGAGTGCCCAAACTGCAAACCAAAACGACTTTTTTTTTTCAAAGTGCCAACACTGCAATTAAACCTGAATAACGAGGTTTTAGTTTAGAAAAAACAATTCGTACAGTTTTTCAAACTAATTAACAGCTTTTGTTTAAAAAGAAAAACACAATAACAGAGCTTTCCATTAAACATTTTAATTGAAAAAAAAAAACCAAAAAACAAAAAAAAACCCAACTGTACACCCCCCCAACTGACCCACTCAGCCCAGTCTCTCCCCCCCCAAACCTCCTTCCCTCCCACCCAACCCCCAACTGACCCACCCAGCCCAGTCTCTCCCCCCCAAACCTCCTTCCCTCCCACCCACCCCCCAACTGACCCACTCAGCCTGGTCTCTCCCCCGAAACCTCTTTTCCTCCAACCCCACAACTGATCCACCCAGCCCAGTCTCTCCCCCCCAAACCTCCTTCCCTCCCACCCACCCCCCAACTGACCCACTCAGCCCAGTCTCTCCCCCCCAAACCTCCTTCCCTCCCACCCACCCCCCAACTGACCCACTCAGCCCGGTCTCTCCCCCGAAACCTCTTTTCCTCCAACCCCACAACTGATCCACCCAGCCCAGTCTCTCCCCCCCAAACCTCCTTCCCTCCCACCCACCCCCCAACTGACCCACTCAGCCCGGTCTCTCCCCCCCAAACCTCTTTTCCTCCAACCCCACAACTGACCCACTCAGCCCGGTCTCTCCCCCCCAAACCTCCTTTCCTCCAACCCCACAACTGACCCCCCTCCCGGTCTCTCCCCCCCCCCCCCCCCGCGCTTACTTGTTCGCTGGGTCACGCTGCTTGCTGTGACCCGACTCCAGCGAGGCCCCAGTCGCTCCTGTGACGTCCTGCCCCAGTCGCTCCTGTGACGTCAGTGTGTCAGGTGATAGAGCGGGGGCGTGGCTTCAGTGTTCTCTGGGGAGGGTTCTCCCCAGAGAACTGTGGGAGATGTAGTCTGCAGGAGCCGACGCCGTGACTACAGTGTATGACTGTAGTCACGGCGTGCCCACAGAGACGGCTCGGCGTGCCAGCAGTGGCACGCGTGCCACGGGTTCGCCATCACTGTCCTATAACCTACAAAACAAAAATAACAACATCCCATCATTTTAACAGGAAACTCTTACAGTGGGGCAAATGGTAAAGCAAAAACTGCTATTTTTCCTATCTTTTCTGTTTGCTTCTTGCATCAGCAAATGCTGAAGGAACTTTAATGTGTCCATAGAAAAGGCTGAACTCCGTAGAAACACAGATTGAGGGCTGCAGGAAAAGCTTGTCAGCTGCAATTTTGATGGTGCTTCAGTTATGATTGTAGGCAAAAAATGCAGGCCTACTGCAGAAGAAATGCAATCACAACATTTATGTTAGACCTTGTGATGACCATAAAGTAAATATTTTGGATGTTTGAGCATAAATAGCTAAGACTAGTAACATTTGCATAGAGTAAGACGTACTTTTCAAGATAAATACATGATCTGAATGTGTATCGCATCTTATTCTTGATATTTTTGGGTGTTCAAAATCAGGTAGCTAATTGTCCAGAAGATCATTGTTATATACATTGAGTGTTCGTATTGCTTTTGTGAAGCTGTAAACCTGGTCTAGCCCAATTCAAGACATAAGTAAAAATATGGAAACAGACTTAATTCATCCATGTAACCTTTTAAATACCTGTTAAAATTATGGCTTTCATATTTCCTTTTAGAGAGACAAGGTTGGTGAGAGATCTTTTATTGTACCAACTTCTGTTGGAAAGAGAGGCAAGTTTTGAGCTTACACATAGCTGCTCTTCAGGTCTGGGAAATGTATTTAGAGCAATGTTTCTCAGACCTGGTCACAGGGACTTTTTGTGCAGGCATGAAAGCCTGGTGATGGTTGGCGGAGGGCATAACATCAACCCCTTCACCTCCTGTCCTTCCCTGTTGCTCCTGGCTGTGCTGCCCTGCCCCGTCTCTGGAGACAGATGGGGGGCAGTATCCATCCTGCCCCCCATAACACCTGGACCCTGCTGCCTTCCTGGCCCCACAATGCTGCAGGAGCAAGGTGAGATCTTGCTGAACCCGCCTCCCTCCCTACCAGGGTGGGTCGGCAGGCTCCACCGGCAGGACTGCAGGAGCCTGCCAATGCAGAGCCCTGGGCTCCAACCACTTGGTGGCGGATACTGACCCCTCCGGCTACGTGGCCCTGACCTCCAGCTGTAGGGCTTCAAACTCCACCCTCTGGTTCTGGCTGTGTGCCAGCAGGTCTTGGGCCCCCGACTCCTGTCCCTGGGTCCAGGTGCGCAGTGGTGGGCGCTGGCCCCAGGCGCCAGCCTCCAGCTGCACAGAGTGGGCACCAGCCCCAGGGCTTCAGGCGCCAGCCCCAGGGCTTCAGTCTCTGGCCCCCAGCTCTGGCTGCCCGGTGCCGGTTGTGCAGTGGCGGGCACTGGCCCCGGGGGCTGGCTGCAGGCGCCAAACTCCAGTCCTGGTTTTGGGCATTGACCTGTTTCCAGCCCTGTGGTGGCAGGTGCTGAGCTCCAGCCGTGCGCCCCTGGCCCCTGGCACTGATACCCTGTCCTAGATGCATGGTAGCAGGCGCTGACTCGCAGCTCGGTCCCGGGTTCCAGCCATACGGCAGTGAGACCTGGTCCCAGGTCCTGACCCCTGGCCTTGGCCACACAGCGAGTGCTGGCGTCAGCCACCCATCAGTGGGCGCTGACTGCTACCTCCAGCCATGCAGCCCCGGGCTCCAGAACTCATCGCCAGGCTCTGGCCATGCGACAGCAGGACTCATCACTCACCTCCCTCGCCCCAGGCCCTTTCTGCTCCCCATCGCCCCTGGATCCTGCTGCCTTCCTGGCCTCACATCCATCACCCTGGGCTTCTGCTGCCTCACCCATTTTTCTATCCCACCATTGCCTCTGGCCCCAGCTGCTTCCCCTTTCCAACCCCTTCTGTGCCCATCCAAGGCTGGGTCCTGGGGCTTACTAGCTATCTGGAAGGCTGCGTAAAGTGATACTTGTATGTTGGTTAATGTCACATTTCACAGCCTCCCAGATAGCTACTGAGTTCCCTGTGAAAAGTGATATTAACAAATATACACATCACTTCACAGCATTGTGGTTATTATTGAGTCTGAAAAAACCCTACATATATAAATTACAGTGAGTTGGATGTGTACCTGTGCATATTAAATTGATTTTCTTAAAGTTAATTAAGTATTTTAGGAGAAAGTGTCATGGGCTTTGAGGCCACCAAAAAATGTGTTGAGAACTCCTGATTTAGAGAGTCACAGATTAAATACAAGGTGGAACAATTATTTAGCATAAGTAACTAACACATTTCAAGAGACCCTTCAAGGTGAATTGGCCTGTTCACACTCCTTCAGTCATAAGGGATAAAGGGGGATGGAGAGCAGCTGGGAGGAGGGGATTATAGATGAGGCTACATTTTAGTCCTGTTTTTTCAAATAAAAGTCATGGACAGGTCACGGGTAGTAAACAAAAATTCATGGCTCGTGACCTGTCCATGACTTGTACTATGTACCCCTGACTAAATCTTGGGGGTTGGGCAGCCCAGAGGTACCACAAGTGCTTTGAGGGGGGTGGCCTGGGGGTGCCATGGGTGTTGGGGGGGGGGGAGCGGCCTGGGACCCCTGCTGTGGGGGGAGGGGGAGATGGAAGGGCTGGCAGGCTCCCTACCTGGCTCCCCAGAAATGGCAACAAGTCTCTCCCTCAGTTCCTAGGCATAGGTGCGGCAAGGCAGCTCTGCATGCTGCCTCCGTCCCGAGCACCGGCTCCATAGCTCCCATTGACTGGGAAACACATGGCCAGTGGGAGCTGCAGGGGCAGAACCTGTGGGTGGAGGCAGCGCACAAAGCTATCTGGCCACTCCTCCACCTAGGAGCCGAGGAAGGGACATGTCACCACTTCCGGGGAGCCCCCCAAGGAAAGTACCGCCCAGAGTCCTCGCCCCCTCCCACACCCAAACTCCTGCTGCTGCTGGAGGAAGAGGATGCGACGGCCCGAGACTGCCCCAGTAGCGACCAGGACGGCTGGCCCAGGAGCTGCTCAGGCGGCCCCCAGACCAGCCGCTGTGGAAGTCAGAGATCCCAGAAAGTCACAGAATCCATGACAAACTCGTGGCTTTAATTATAGATTGTTGTAATAAGCCATTAATCCGGTGTCTTTTTTAGTTCATGATTTTTAGTGTCTGGCAAAGTGATGAATTTAAGCTCCCAGGCTTATCTTTAGAAAGTGTTGTGCAGGTTTCCTTTGAGGAGGAGGAGGAGGACTGAGAGGTCAAATGTAGAGTGATCGTTTTGTGAAAAGTGTTTATCCACAGATGATAGGGTGTGTTTTGTCTTCAGAGCGTAAGGACTGTCTGGTTTCACTCACCTAGTTGTTGGGGCATTTGTGCACTGGATGAGGTACACCACACATTGTGATAGGCCTGTGTAGGACACGTGGATCTTGACAGGTGTGTTGTGGGAAGCGTCGATCATTGTAGCAATGGAGATTTGTGTCTGCAGCTTTTGTATCTGTTGTCCTGGAAGGCTGTGTTGCTATCCACTGACTTAGCAAATGAAATGTATTACCTGAGGTAACAGTGAGTAATTCAAAATGCTTGTCAGTGCTCTTCCAAAGTATATCCGAGGGCTTTTAAAAAATTCTATTACAAGATTTCATTTGAAGGTGGCCTGCACAGAATGATCTGCCACCTCCTCATTAGAACCAATCACTCCAAAGTTGTGGCAGCAAATGAAACCCATCAGCTTCTTCTCTTTCTGTTAGCACTACCCGTAAATAAAAAATATTGTGAGATTTAGCAAAGCCAGAAAAGGTCCTTAGAGCTTTAAAGCTATTGAGCATGAACTTCACATCATGGAATTGGTGTAAATATGACTTAATGCAAAAATCTCACTGCAGATGTAGTTTTAAGTGTAAGCGTGGCATCATTTTGAAGACTGTTGGGTGCATGAGGGCATCATTTGGCCTGGAAGCACCTCTTGTAGCGGTGATAATGAGAGAGATGAAAAGAACCCAGCTTGACTGTCGGGGCATGTCTACCTGCTGCTGGCCCATGACCCTCCTATTGCGCAGGATCCTAGCCTGAACCTGGAAGTCTACAGAACTATTAAACAGCCTTGCAGCCCGAGTCAGTTGGCCCGGGCCCAGCCGCAGGTGTCTAATTGCAGTGTAGACGTACCCTCGGAGCCCAGAGTGAATTTGTGTGGTTGGCAGATAGGTTTGGTCTACACTGGAAAGTTTATATCTGCATAGCTACATTGGTCAGGGGTGTGAAAAAGCCCCACACCGACGTAGCTAAGCCGACATAGCTGCGTCTGTACTGGGGGTTATGTTGATGGCGATTCCGTCAATGTAGCTTAATGGAAAAAACCTTTCTATCGGTGTACGCTATGTGTACATTTCAGGGCTGTGCCAGCACAGCTGTGTAGGAAGAGTCTCCCTAGGGTAGACATACTCTTAGGAAATGCATAGTTGCAAACAGAGCAGACTTTATAAAAAAAGTCAGTGAGGCAGTTAACAAGGAATGCCACTGACACTTTTTTTGTGTGTGGTGAAGTCATTTTTTTAGGGACAGAACCATAAAAGTGCTTGAAAGACCGACTCTTGCTCCAGGTCTTACTGCCAGGGTTGCAGTCGGCAGAGATGCTTCTGCGGGATGGAGTCCATTCAGTACAAAAGAGAAGCTGCTGTTTGCAGATTGGTTTTTCCATTAGAGGCCCTCAACTTTGCAATCTATTCTCTCTCATCTCCCTGGTGTGAAAACCCACACCTCATGTTGTAGGGACCATTATCGGTTATCCAGGCTCTTGAGGGGAGAGAGGCACAATAGAAGCTGTTTTTGGGGAGAGGATTGATGGGATTGTTTTTTATTGAGATTGGGGGGTGGCGGTGGGCTGGAGATATTTAACAGGTGTTGACTTTTTTGTTTTGCTGATTGTATTTTTAAATTTTGGCAGAGGCACCTAGAGCTGAGGGTAGGCACTGCTATATATATTGTTATAATTGAAATAAATAATACATAAGCAAAGTACTGTAGATCATTTCTGACTTGCCATCTGGAAGTGTTAAGAATATCTCTTTCAAGCAGTTGACAGTGAAGTCTTGCCCAGCTCAACACCTCATAGGCATGAACACTTAAAGAAGATCTTAGGAGAGATTTCTCACCTTTAAAACTTACTTTTTATTGACTATGTGTTTGGCCGTGATATTGGGAACTTTTTTCCTTATTGTTCACAGATTGCTACACGGCTTTTTAATCAGGTCAGAACTTCTGCAGTAATTCAGTCTTTTTCCTGTGTCCTCCAGTGTGTTTCATCTGTCCCCTTAGGTGGGGATGTCTCTCCTCTGTCCTTCCAGTCCCACAGAATAAAGAGAAACTTATTGTTCAATGGGAAGCGGTCTTTACATAACTAAATAAAACTCTAGAAACTAGAAGGAAGATTTTATTCTTGTGGGGTTCCCCAGCTTGCCTTTTAAGACTTTGTGTCATTGGGAGTGACATGGTTCATGGCTCACTCCACAAGAGCAATCTCTACCTTTTTAGCAGAGAGAGAGCTGGGTATCCGTACGGTTTCATGGCACTAGAGTTGATGTGAGCGGCCTCTGTGGACACAACCTTCAAAAGCCAAGTCCATGCTGTAGGACGTCCTTTATAGAAGGTACCTTTCTGGTTTCTGGTCTGGAGTCAAATTCCTGAGGCTTCAGTTACCAGAGTCTGTGTCTACTGGAGTTCTTATCTGGACATTTAAATTTCTTCAAGTTCCCTCTATGCCCCTCTATGAGTGGGGTCACCCAGCCAGCTCCTGTCATGGGAGACAATGATTCCCCAAGAGCTGTTCTTTTATTTTCCTGTCAATAGCCACTGATTAGAGGACTCACGCACAGCCTGGACAAACACAGAAAGACTTTTAAAATATTAACAGATAACATTGTAATGAAACTTCATTTCAAATGGGATGTGCTGTTTGAATGCAGAGGATAAGGAAGATGCAATTTTTCATTCACCGTATCTAGTTTGTAGTTTTCTAATAACTTTATTTGTAAAGGGTATTTGTGTTTGCAAATCAGGCTAAAGATGAGTCTTGAATAGCAAAAACCATCTCACTAATACAATTTAGCTAGTAATAAAATAGCCACGTACTACAGACTTTCTGCTTTTGATCAGTCTACAAAGCTAGATGGTAGAGATGGCAAATGTCAGCAAAGTTTACAATAGCTCAGTGTTGGCAGGTCAGTCTCCTGTTCTGATTTCTCATCTGAATTTTGAACAAACTCCAGAACCTATAATCCGATGAAGTGGCCCATGAAAGCTTATGCTTCAATACTTTAGTTAGTCTTTAAGGTGCCACAGGACTCTGTCACATCAGAACCTATAATGAAATTTAAGATTTTGGCAGGTTTCCTTTCCTACACAAGAGGTTGGAATCTTTGTTTCTTTATATCCCAGTGCAGGCTCTCTCATAAAAGTATAGAAGGCCATGCTACAACTCTTCTGGATTACAGTCTGTGTTCTGTGATCTTTGCCCTTACTGAATGGAATAATAGCTCTCACAAAGATCCTTTTAAATGTCTAAACTTCTGGTAGGGAGATACTACAAGCAGTAGGTTCCTAGAAACGTACTGAAAGAGCTTTGTTGTGTCTACCCCTCATTTTAAAAATAATAAAGTTGCACTTTTTTCAACCTTGCGTCTAAATCAAAATTTTGATTTGTGAACAAAATTCTAGTGGTATACAGTAAAACCTCCATTTAACGGACCTCGATTTAATGGACTTCGGATGCAACGGACAAAATTTCTGATCCATATCAGACCGCGACCCCTCCCTGCTGCGGCCTCGGTCCCCTTCCCTGGCGGCCGTCTGCTGGCTCCCAGCTGCTGCCCTGGTCCCGGCAGCAGGCGGGCTGGCTCCTGGCTCCCAGCTGCCACCCGGCTCCCAGCCGCTGGCGGGCCGGCTGCCGGCTCCCGCCAATGGCCTGGGTCCTGGTAGCGGGCGGGCTGTGGAGCTGCCATCTGACCCTGTGGCGGGCGGGCTGCTGCTCCGACAGCTCGGTTTTTTTTTTTATTAAATAATGGACTTTTTGATTTAACGGACACCCCCTCGCCCGAATTAGTCCGTTAAATCGAGGTTTTACTGTACTTAATTTTGTTTTGTAGTCGATATGCGTTCTTCCATTAGCTGTCCTAGGGAAGAAGAGTAGCTTAAAAACCTCTTCATAATTTTTTGATTATAATGAGTCAGTATAAATAGAACAGACTTTATGAAATGTACACTTGTGGGCAGCAGAATAGCCATTTTTATAGTGCAAACTGTTAATAGTCCAGCTTTTTATCCATTGAGGTATTTCTGTCATCTGAAACAGCGGTAGTCTCTTTCTTGAGAGTTTTAACTAAAGGCTTGGATACACTGACATTTTATGGCGCTCTAACTTGCTGGCTCAGGGGTGTGAAAAATCAAGTGTGGACAGGCTCCGAGCACTGGGAGCTGTTCCCCTTGTGGAAGTGGATTACCAGGAGTGCTGGGAGAGTTCTGTTCCCCAGTGCTCATGTGCAACCACACTCGCACTTCAAAGCGCTGCTGTGGGAGCGTTCCCGCCACAGCGCTTTGAAGTTTCCAAGTGTAACCATGCCCTTAATTCCAGGCTCCTTCTTTCTAGTATGTTGACACTACTTGCTTGAATTGCAGAACTCCACAGCTGCCTTTTCTGGGCAGATTAAAAAACTGTTCCTTAGATAGCTATATATTATGTTCTTTCTGTCTGTACTATGCTGTTAATCCTGCCATGGAGGTGTTGAAAACTGATGTGTTTGTGAAAAGCTTATCCTTTTATCCTTCTTGGAAATCAGATTACTGTACATTCAGTAGCTGTGGAAGGGTACAGTAACTAGCTACTATGGTTGATCCTTTCTTTGAGTGACCATACTTATTTCCCTTCTTCTGCTAGAGCCAGAAATACAAATAAGTGAAATGCTTTCTGAATTCAGCACTGTTCTTATCCGCTCTCTTTGCAGATTCTTATCACATTTACCCTTGGACACATTACCTTGACTGTCTGTTGAATGGTTCCATTAGCCTAACTGTAGTTTAAATAATTATTACACATTTTACAGTATAGATGAAATAATTTAAGTATCAAAAGATAAACCCAGATGAAGATCAGTGCCCTAAGAACTACTTTTTGAAGTGCTTTTGTTATTAGCAGAGCATATTTTATTGAATTGACTTCATAACCATTGTCTTTATCCCTTTTTCTTACCCAAGAGCTCCAGACGAGAGTGGAAGCCTCTGGAGGATCGGAGCTGCACAGATATACCATGGCTATTGCTGTTCATCCTCTTTTGTGTTGGAATGGTGAGTAAAATAAGAAAGATTCTAAATGTTACATAGCCACAAACAGTTTTCACTCATTGTGAAGAAATCAGATTTTGAGATTAGAAATGTGCTAACCTTAGTAAATGTCTAGTGTATTTTAGCATGGCAAGTATCAGTTGTGGACCAAGAACTTGCATGATTTTGATACATTTTTGTAAGACAGTGTCACTGCACAGACTTTCACAGGGTCTCATAATTTGCTATGGACTCTGTCTTGCAACAGAATTGTGTGCATCAGGATCTAAGCTACTTTTAAATCAAGTTTCTAACCCTCATGATTGTGAAGAGGTCACTCTACACTTGTCCTATTTATTTTTTTTAAGCCTATTATCCTAACCTGTAGATGTCTTGTAAAATAGCTTTGAGTGTGGGAACTGTTACCTTAATCTCAATAGGCTGTTAGTTCTCAAACCTAAAAATGGCAATATAAACCTCAAAATTGTTGCTATCCCTGCTGATAACTTTAGCAGAGCCATTCAGTTAATACACTTATTCCACAATCCAAACCTTCTTCCCAAGCAGCCTCCAGTGCCCAAGCCTTACTGTGTTTTACCTAGATGCCAAAACACTTGGCTTCCTCCTGACAAGTGCTATGATGCAGTTAGATGTTGTCAAATTACAGCAAATAAATAAATAAAATTTGCCGCATAGTGAAAATTCAGTATCTTGGTTTTTGCCTTTTTTGAATGGAATTAGGCAGGGTTGCTTACATTATTCTATGTCCAACTCACTTTCCAATTAGAGAATAATTCTCCCTTTCACATCCCTGTTTGTGAGGTGATGCTCTCTGCCTGTGCATCTCAAACTCTTACTGGCATTATTTTACAACCATGGTGCACTGCAAGTTCATAGCTAGCTTGCTCTTCATTTAGCACCTCTTTGGTATTTTTGTGATCCATTGACAAGCTTGATTTTTAACTCCAGTGCATATAACTGACTGTTTAATACAGAGATGCCTAGTTCTGTATATTTATTTGTGGCATTAGACCATACAAATTAGGTACACTCAGTTGCATATGCTCATCTTTGAAAATTTGGTCCCAAATTGTGTTACATTTCACTTTGTGCTGTTACCTGGTCTGTTGTTGGCAGTGTCCTGCTAATACAACTCCATACACACCTGCAACTGTGAGTTTTTCTTTTGTATGGTGTACTAACCTACAGCTTTCTTGTCACACCAATACGTTGTGCAGAGCAATTGTCATATCATCACTACCTTAGGGAGTTGCAAATAAGTTCAGGCAGTTACATCCACATTCTCTCACTTTGTGGCTAAATGGGAGCAGAATCCTAAAATAGATGGAGGAGGATTCTGAAACTTCTCTGCTGTAATGTGGAGTCACAGTGTGGAAAACGTTAAGAACCTGTGCATTATCCTACATAAAATTCTGTTGCTTAAAAGGAACTAGAGCTTTTACATAAGTGGTGATGGATTCAAGAAATTGATAGTAAGAGCTGCAAATCAGCTTAATTATTACTAGTGATGACCTTTTACTCCTCCTTTGCTTTGACTTGTCCAACATTAAGCTTATGAATAAGCTGATGCACTATAAGACAGTGACCTGCTCTTCATTTGGCGTTTCTCTCTAATAAACCTGTCTTCTTCAGTATTGGTCCCTCCTTAGCACTGCACTATCTTGCCTTCCTAAGGCTTTAACACTCTCAATGTTTGACTTCTCCACACCCTCCTTCTCAGTTGATTCTGTTGTGTCCACTTGTAACTCCAGACTCTCTTCTGCACTTGTTTCCTTTGTCCCCCCCCCCACCCACCCCCCGCCGCACGCACGATTAACTCATTTTCCCACCAATCTCAAACTTTAGCTTACCCCTCTTATCTTCTTCCTCTGGCATCACTTGATACATGGAGAGACAGCTTAAGGACTATTTTTCTCTGCCCAGGATCTTGACAGCTTAATTAGTTGTAAAGTGGTCATTGATGTTTTCAGGCATGACCTCCTTTCTGATTTAAGCTCTTTGAAAGTCAGTCTATAGCCCAGTGAGACCTGGATCTCTCTTCTCTAAGGCCCTTTGCTGCTCCTAACTGCTCTTTTTGTGTGCTTCCACTGTTACTTCTTTTTCTTTTTCTTCCATTTGTCCCCTATACCTGAAAAGTCTTCCCTCGCCTGGTCTCCCCTGCTTCCCCTTCTTAAAATGCACTTACTCCAAATATCAGAGAGGTGTTAGTCTGGAATAGCAGAGGTAACAAAGTCCTGGGGCACCTTTAAAGACTAACTATAAAGTTTTGAAGCATGAGCTTTCGTGGGCTAATACCCACTTCATCCGATGAAGTGGGTATTAGCCCACGAAAGCTCATGCTTCAAAACTTTATAGTTAGTCTTTAAGGTGCCACAGGACTTTGTTACTCCAAATAGGCCTTCTTTACCTAAGAAGTGTTAACAAGATGTTTGAAAAATGTTACAAAATATCTGGAATCTTACCCAAATATCTTACCCGAACTAATCTGGAGATTAATGAGATGCATCCTGAACTTTACTAGTTCACATGCTGCATTTGTTACTCTCATTCCCTGCCCCCTTCCCCTTAAAAATTGTGTGCTATCTCCCTAGACTGTGAGTAGTTCACCTCAGGAACTTCATTTTATGCCTGTCTTGTAAAAACATCTAGCATGGGGGTGGGCAAACTACAGCCTGTGGACCGGATCCGTCCCATGGGCTCCTCCTAACCGGCCCCAGAGGTCCAGCTGAGGAGGCTGCTCTGTGCCCTCCCGCCCTGGTCCCCCTCCCTTGCGGCCTCAGCAAGCCACGCTGTGGAAGCTGCTCCAGCTTCATCCCCACTGTCCCCCTTCCACACAGCCTCAGTGGACTGCGCTGGGGAGGCTGCTCCGGCCCCTTCCCCGCTTACTCACTCCCCCGCAGCCTCAGAGGGCTGCGTGAGCAGCGCTCGGGGTGGGGTGGGTGGGGTGCTGCGTGACAGTGTGTCCAGCTCCCGGCCAGACAACGCTGTGCACTCCGCAGGATCAGTGTGGCTGTGTCTGGCTCCGGGCCAGACATGCTATTCTGAGTGGCGGGGAGGTAAGAGGGCCGGGGCCAGGCTCGGGGGTTTGGCTAAGGGAGCAGATGGTCTCGGGGGGCAGTCGGGATGGGGAACCAGGGGGGAGGTTGGTGCATGGGAGTCCCAGGGGCTCTGTCCGGGGGCGGGGGTGTGGATAGGGATCAGGGCAGTCGGGACAGGGAACATGGGGGTTGGATGGTGGTGGGGTCCTGGGGGGTGATTAGGGGGAGAGGGGATTTATGAAGGAGGCGGTCAGGGGCCAAGGAGTAGGGGGCTTAGATGGGGGTGGTGTCTTGGGGGAGTGGTTAGGGGTAGGAGGTCTCTGGCGTGGGTAATCAGGGGACAAGGAGTGGGGAGGGCTTAGATAGGGTGGTGGGTCTCGGGGGGCAGTCGGGACAGGGAGCAGGGGTGAGGTTCTGGGGGGCAGTAGGGTGGGGGGGTCTCCAGAGGGAGCAATCGGGGGTCAAGGAGCGGGGGAGTTGTATGTGTTGACTGCCCCCCTCAGAACCTCCAACACATACAACTCCCCCGCTCCTTGACCCCTGATTGCCCCCTCCGGAGACCCTCCCACCCTAACTGCCCCCCAGAACCTCACCCCTGCTCCCTCTCCGGACCGCCCCCCTCAGAACCTCCAGGGGTGGGAAGTGGGTGGGGGTCAGATAGGGGGTGGGGCCAGGCTGTTTGGGGGGAGACATCCTTCCCTACCCAGCCCTCCACACGATTTTGAACCTTGATGTGGCCCACGGGCCAAAACATTTGCCCACCCCTGATCTAGCACATTGTTTAGCCTGTTCAGCTAATAAATAATTTTTAGCACATCTGAATCATATTTTTAGTTAGTTTGCATTTAAATTCACAACGGTCTGTTCCCCACAGTGGTTCTTTCTTGATTGACTTAGACTTTTCTCATTTAAATGGAAGGAATTTCAAAGAAGGGTGCAAAAACTGGACTGCTCTGCTCTGAAATCAATGAATTACAACCGACTCTTCCCTCATGCCTAGCTCCAAGGAGAGCATTGTTAAACTGTGTTTTTGACACTGTTGCCATTGAAATCTTTTATCTATTTTTTTCTCAGGGTTTTATTTGTGGCTTTTCAATAGCTACTGGAGCAGCTGCAAGATTGGTTTCAGGATATGACAGTTATGGAAATATCTGTGGACAGAAGAATGTGAAGGTGGATGGAATAGTCAATAGTGGTTTAGACCTCACACAAAAGAAGTGAGTATCTGCCTTTTCTAAATTAGTGGATGATTGAACCAGAATCTGTTCTCAGTTTGAAGTAGATTACAATAACCTGATTCGGGATGGGGGGGGAGGGGGGATATTCTGACTCTCTTTAGTTAATGTGTTTAATTTTTCCTATCTAGTCCTTGCCTGAATTTCTCTTGCTTAATACCTTCTCTAACAACCAGTAGCCTGCATTTGGGAATGTGCATTGTGGAATTTGCAATATGCAAACAAACACGGTAATCTGGAGTATCGCTTCTTCTTGGCATTTCATTCTATAGTTTGATGTGTTCAGCCAGTTGGTACAGTTGATCATTGGGACTTTACAGACTGACCAACATTTTCAAATGTTCCAGGGATGAATGAGGAAAGCCAAGAAACCCCTCTGAACAATTCAGAGGACTTTAGAAAGCAAAATATCCCTTTATCTTGTAAATCAACACTACTATACTTTTTTGAGACAATAACTAATCAAGTTTGAAATAAGATTGCAGCAAAGGATAATGAAAAACTGAAAGACCTTCGTTATTAACTTCTGGAATAGTCTTGGTTCACCTGTTTTCAGAGTAGCAAGCCACTCAATACAAAACAATCTGCACTTAAGGACTCTTGACTGAAGGTTTGATTATTTGAAGATAGTATTGGAGTTTTCTTGGCAACTTCATTTGGACGAGTAATTTAATGTGAATAGTAGGAAATGCTATCACTTTTTCTGAAGTAATCTGAGTTGATTAAATAAAATCCATTGACAATTAAACTATTGATGTAAATCTGTAAAAGTTGTAGGCCTAGTTTGATGCCTGGGCATCAAGTGGCATTCATCCCTTGGAAACCAAAACATAAGTACTTGCCATTAATTTAATGGAATAAGGATATAATTCAAATTTCTCTGTGGGGTAAAAATTGCATGCTTTATTTAGAGAATTGAGCAGTACATAGAACACAGTTTACAACAATATTAAATTTAATACTATTTCTTCGGGAGGGATGGGGGAGAGCATAACTACTTAAAGTAATGGACTGACAACTCTTCAACACTGATTTGATCCTTTCAGATGTTACTTTTAAACCTTCAAAGGGATGAGCACCATCTTGGACCGAAAGATCTAAAGAGTGGGCTTACAATCCAGGCCGGATGATAATTCAGAATTCATAAATTTCCTAACAATTAGCCTCCAGTTCCTTTTCGTAAGGCTGGTAACTCTCCTATAAAATCACCTGATGTTTCAGTTGGAAATCTGCAACTCGTTTCACAAGTCGCCTGTCCCATTTCAAAAAGTAGATGAGAGGGGTGTGGGACTGCATTGGACACGTGCCAAAAAACAAAAACAATGTTACCACGATGTAAACTTCAAAGCAATAATTGTCAAAGATGAAAAAAGTTACACTTGAAATATTTTCTTTTTCTGTGTTAGTTTAAATGTATACATTTAAGCTTCGAGACTAACAAATTTATTTGGGCATAAAATTTTGTGGGTTAAAACTCACTTCATCAGATGCATGGACAGAGTCGCACAGAGCCTGGGAGAAAGGTCAGTCTTTGTTTACAGACAGCCCCCCAACTTGAGGCAAATGATCGCCAGTTACTACCCACCACGCAAGAAAAACACTAACCCAGGGACCAATCTGTACAGGCAACAGACTCCCTTGTCAACTCTGTCCTCCTAGCTAATCAAGGGACACCATCATAGGACCTAATCACATCAGCCACACCATCAGGGGCCCATTCACCTGCACATCTACCAATAAGAGATATGCCATCATGTGCCAGCAATGCCCCTCTTCCATGTACATTGGCCAAACCGGACAGTCTCTACGCAAAAGAGTAAATGGACACAAATCAGACATCAAGAATCATAACATTCAAAAACCAGTAGGACAACACTGTAGTCTCCCTGGACACTCAATAACAGACTTAAAAGTGGCAATTCTTCAACAAAAATGCTTCAACTCCAACGAGAAACTGCAGAATTAGAATTAATTTGGAAACTGCACACCATCAAATTATGCCTGAATAAAGACTGGGAGTGGATGGGTCACTACAAAAACTAATCTCTCCCTGCCGATACTCACACCTGCTTGTCAACTGTTTGAAATGAGCCATCTTGGTTACGCTGGCCTCATTAGCACTGCAAAAGTGATTTTTTCCTCCCTTGGTATTCACCCCTTCTTGTCAACTGTTGAGAATAGCCCATTGACTTGTCTTGTTAGCACTGACCCCCCACTTAGTAAGGCAATTCGCATCTTTTCATGTGCTGTGTATTTATACCTGCTCCTGTATTTTCCACTCAGTGCATTTGATTAAGGGGGTTTAGCACATGAAAGCTTATGCCCAAATAAATGTGTTAGTCTGTAAGGTACCACAAGAACTCCTCATTGTTTTTGCTGATACAGACTAACAGGGCTACCACTCTGAAACCTATGTACATTTAAGCTTGTTAAATGTATGCCACAATATATGCGCTTCAGCAGTTAACTTCACTGTTAATTTGAACTTTCATATTCTGATTTCTAAATATTTAAAACTGTAGCTTTGATATTACAATTTACCTTTGAATGAAATTTAAGAAAAAATATAAATGTAGGCATAGGCACTTCAGATGAAGAGTTTAAAATTCCAGATAGTTACTGGGGTTGGCCAAAAATTGGGCATGGCCACAATTGCATCAATTTAATTAAGTATTTTTGCCTCTAAAAGTAATTCTCCTCCCTCTTTTCATATGTCAGAAGTTATTTTTTTCTATTGGTTCTTAAAACATGTTTTGGATTATGAAAACACTTTACAAAGATCTTGTAATTTCATTAATCCAGTATGTTGGCTGTTTTAAAGCATAGGTACAGTGGTACCAACTAAAAATTTACACATCTAGTATGTATAGGTTTATTATGGTACGATTAATTATTTCCCTATTCCTGAAGTGTAATCTTGAAGTAAGTTGAACCAGCCCAAGTAAGATAAATAGTGACCTTTGTTTGCGTGGCTGACTTAACTAGTGTACTTTGGATTACTTGCATCCTTCATGTTTGGAACTGTAATTTCACAGTTCTTTAGGCAGAACTGAAATGGGTTCTGTAGTGACTTAACATGGATCTTCATTGGTGCCAAAGGTGCTTTAGATTTCTTCTGACATCTTTCACCGAGCCTTTCCCACATTGTAAGCAAACCTCACCCCAGAAAGGGAGGTTTCCCATGAGGAAAACAAAACTCAAGCCAGCTTTGTGCTCAGTCAACTAGCTGCCATAAGTGGTCATTTAAATAATTAGAAGAGGTGTGTGCACTCTACCGATCTGCATTGGGAACAGCCATTTGATTCAGGTAATCTTTTCAGGACAATGTCAATGAGCTCACTGACCTGATTCTACTTCGCCATTAAAAATAGCAGACCTTTCCTCCCAGCTCCCTTTAGCTCAAGACCTCCATGATATGAAGCATTTAAGAGAACACAACAGTGTTCTTAATAGGAGAATCTCTTGTGATGGATCAATGTAAAGAGGAAGAAGTCTGTCAAGAGCCACTCAAAGCTCTGCCATATTTAAAGGCTTAAGTTGATTGGTCAAGTTCTCAGACTCAGGTTCTCGGAATTGACACCTTCTTTCTTCATCTCAGCCAAGATTGCTCCTGGCCACAGGAGAATTGTGATCACAGGGAACAGAGTAGGGTCTCCAGAGGATTCTTTAGACTAGAAGATGAGTACTTTTAACAGGGCTTCAAATCTTTCCCCATTACATTAAGGGCAATGGTAATGTTCATAATATCAGCAGTAGAGCCTTCTCAGTCACCCTACTCCATGTTTCATCCTAGAGACTCTTCAAGAGTACAGACAAGAATTCTAAGCAGTTCAGATCCATTAAATTAACTCTGGCTTTCCTGTACAAGAATCTGTGAAATGCTATTTTCTGGTCCGGATCCCTATTCTGCAACAATGTAGCCTGCCAACAATGTGTATCAGTGTTCTGGGATGTGCCTCCAGAAATCTATGCATTGATGTTAAACTATTTGGTTGCATCACCCAAAAAAGCACTCGAACAACTGAATAAAATCATCCCTCACCAGTCTCATCCAGGAACACAAAGTGACTTAAAATAGTTTGTCACAATTGCAACTTTCACTAGTATGAGAATCACCAGTCATTTCACTCTTTGAGGACTAGAAAAGTCTTACAAAACACCAGTCAGAGGGGCAGCCCTTGAATAAGTCGCTCTTCTGGACACAAGTCATGTCAATACATGACCTGGAGTCCCTCTTAGAGGAAGACTGGAATAGTATTTTACTTCAGGAAAGTTTCCTACAGAAGTCCAAGAGCTCTCCCTATCTCAGGAACCCAAGAAGTCACGGTGTTAGACAGCATAGTGAATTTATGTTGCTTTTCTAATTCCAGAATCAACTTTTCGAACTTAAGGCCTGATCCTGTGAGGTGCTGAGTATGACTCTTTGAAGTTAGTGGGAGCTGAAGGGTGTTCAGCATCTCACAAGAA
Organism: Sternotherus odoratus; assembly: GCA_032164245.1. Taxonomy (NCBI): domain Eukaryota; kingdom Metazoa; phylum Chordata; order Testudines; family Kinosternidae; genus Sternotherus; species Sternotherus odoratus. The sequence continues at coordinate 2,347,014 of JAVMKO010000007.1, read as the reverse complement.
GCACTCAGTAACTCTCCAAAAGTATGATTTAAGGTTGCAGTTTCCAGTTTCATTCTGAAGCTGTATTGAAAACTTTGCCTGTCAAACGTACTCTAGTGTAAACCAAGGGGTACTTTAGTGTTTAGGTTATATGTTTAGGTTATATTTAATGATACGTTAACAGAATGCTCCTGTCAGGAACGTAGATGACACCATAGAGCTATGCTATACTTGTAAATTACAGGACCAAGCTCAAAATTACAGGATTTTCCTCATAAAAAAGTCTGTGTAATTTTCCCCTTCCATTGAAATTTTACCTCGCTACTGATAACAAGAACTCAAGTAAACAAAGGGCTGGACTACACTGGGAGGGAGAGGGATGACCTAAGATATGCAACTTCAGCTACGCCAATAGATTAGTTGGAGTCATAGTATCTTAGGTTGACTTACCTGACCATCCCCATGGCAGCAAGGCAACCACGTCCACTCCCCCGCCGACTCCACTTACTCCTCTTGCCAAGATGGAGTTCTGGAGTCAACAGGGAGCATGTTCGGGGATCGATTCATCACATCTAGATGAGACACGATAAATCGATCCCTGATGCATTGCTATCTGACCCAAAGAGAGTGCACTGTTTCTCCTAACTTGTGCTTGCCAAAGGATTCCCGGTTCAGTTGTGTTGCTCTTGTATTATTATTCATAGTATAGTATCTGAGTGAAAGCTATCCCCTTATGTGGTAAAAATTAGGATTACCACCTGTCTTGTATATTTTACTTTTCTATTATTTTTTTTAATATTAGTATCTTCAATTCTAGCTACTCAAAAGTGTTTTAAATAGTGGAGATTGTGCTTTTGCTGAGATAAATGGGGAATCAGAGGCTTAATACACCTGTATTACTATGTGTAATTACCTTTGAAAACAGCTGCTGGATAGAATGTGAGTGAAGTTTCCAGAATGCCCATTGTATGACATTCAAGGGTCCCTACAGTGCATTCATTCAGCCTCGAATAGTTTCTTTCTGTATGTGCTTATACCATGTTGGTATTGCCCTAAAATAAGGAATCTTGACATGGTTATGGTTAACATTGTTGATGTCTTGGTAGAATTTTTCTGCTAGAAACAAATTTTAGTTTGTCCTTACAATATAGGTAATTCAGCCACTTGTTTTTTTTTTTCTATTGTAGGTATGTGTTCTTTTTGGATCCATGTAACGTAGACCTGGTACATCGGAAGATCAAATCCATTGCTCTGTGTGTTGCAGCTTGCCCAAGGAAAGAGCTAAAAACTTTGGCTGATGTTCAGGAATTTGCAAAAACTAATGGTATGAGGAAAGCACCTCCGTTTTTTCCTCTGGAGCCAAATATGTTTTATTTACTATTCATAGATATAACAAAGATAAAGGTGCCTTAGACTTACCCTGTTTCCCCGAAAGTAAGACATCCCCCGAAAATAAGACGTACTTCCAGTTTTGCCTCTCGCTGTAATATAATGTAATGTAATTTTGGGAGCAAAAATTAATATAAGACACTGTCTTATTTTCGGGGAAACATGGTAGCAGAAGTAAAACTGAATTGACAAACATGATGGGAAATACCAAGGGGAATAGTCTCTAGTATTTTTAGAAAACTAACCGTAGCTATTCATCCTTGCACTGTTATCTACATGAAGCTCCTTTTAAAAGTTCATTTTCTTAAAGAAGAAAAACAGGTAAGACCTTAGAGGAATTTGACCAAAGGAGTTTTACATTGTATGGACCTGTGCTCCTGCATTCTGGAAGCTGCCGCAAGCTACTGCTCCAAGTAGCCTTCCTACACTGCTGAGTCATTCTAGCAAGTATTGGATTGGTGATATCAATACTGCTATTGAACTGCACTGGAGCATGGTGTCTGCCAATGCGTGGGTGGTAATCCTGTTTTCAGTCAGTACTACAGTGCAATTCTCTATTTTTCAACATTCTTACTGTATTTTGTGGTAAGGTAAGCGTAAGGGGAAACTTTACTGTTGAATCAAATGGACTTAATTTCCCCCCCAGGAACTGTTCTGCTTTATCCATGGTGATACTAATATTACCACTTTAAGGCATGCTGGAATAATTATAACCGAGTTAAGCAGTAGTGTAGACAAGCCGTCTGATAGGTGACCAACTTCAGGGCTTTGAAAGGTGAGGAAGCCAAATGTAAATATTTGGCAAAAATCCCTTCTCATTATTCTGTCATTCAGCTGTCATTACTATGGTTAGTGGGGGTTTTTCCCCCTTAAACCTTCACACTTGATCTTTTTGCATCCCATGGCAAAACACTTCTGCTTATTAGCTAATAGCAACAATGTTACTGTTTTGAGCACAAAGCAGAGAATTGTTTGCCTGGCGCCCCTTTTGGTGAAGGCCCAGAGGTGCTGACTTCCATTAACTCTTGTGTTTCAGGTATCTGAGGGTGGCTTTATTTTATCGTATTACTTTTGGCCACCTCTCATTTTTGTCTTACCTGATATACAATGGCCTTCTAGTATAACTAAACTGAAGGCTTCCATAGGAGAATTTCTTCATCAGAGCCTCTTGAAATATTTAAACGTGGCCACTTAAGCCTACTATCTTTCTCTTGTCTGTGTGTGACTAGTGTTGTTTTTCTGTGTGAGTCTAACTTGTGCTGGGAAATCAAAATTCCTTTATTATTCTATGCTAACTACAGTATATTTGGCGTGACTCTTTTTGTTGAACTGAACCAAAGGCTACACGCTTTGCTAAAATTTTCTGCATTTTGTTTTAAAGGTGATCCAGGCTAACCAAAACTCCTTGGCACTTGATGTATAACAAAAGCTTGTGAAATGATTTAAAATTGGCGTTAAATGGAATTGCCTTGGTTCTTGTAAACTTAGATCAGGATATCTGAAGTCTAGTACTTATTGCGGGGAAGTGTTAGCCAAAGTACTCTGATCCCTGTTTTCTAAACCATAGTCGCTCAGCATGACCTTGGGCCAGTCATTTAGGTTTGAGGTAAACCAATTAGAATATTATTAATGCAGAACTTCAAAATAAAGTAGGTGCTGAATCTAAACTGAGCTTTCATGTTGTAAATAAATTAGCCCTCCCCAAAAAAGTATATAACCAGAGAACAAGATAACTGATGAACACTATGCAAGATTGTGAGAATACAGTTATGAAATCTTATAATCCCCTGCTGATACTTCTGTTTAAAACTATATCAACTGTTTAGGATCCAAAGCTTGATTCAGTTAAACTTGTTACTTGCTGGAAATTTGCTGCCTGTATTCTAAATGCTGTTATAATGCTGGGTACAGCTCCATAGTTAAAGTTGAATCGAGTCTGGGTTAAAGCACATTCAACCTTTTCTTAAGTATGAAGAATAATGTGTCCATGCCAAAATGATGTCATTCACTGAATATGGGCTATTTCTGAGAATTTGAAAATAAATCCATTAACTAACCTGAACTGAAATGAATTCGGAATGGGGCCTTTAAGAAATTTAGTGTTTGTTTGGTGTCAGACCTTGTAATGTCTCAGATGATCTTCATGATAGCAGAACACATTCCTCAAACTTTCTGCATTATTTGGACTCCATTGAAATCTTGTGCACAGGCTACATTTGGTTAACCAGGATGTAATTAAGCTAAATTAATGACTGTTGTATTTAGTTAGTATTGTATAATATTCCCAGAAAAGAACTAGATTAACGTGGAGGAAGGTTGGAAATATATATGTACATTAAGATTAAAAAACATGACAGGGATATTGTAACTATCTCAAATTCAACTCTGTTTCTTGGATTTATAGCTTTTCAGGTTAAATTTAAAATCCAAACACACTAATGTGTGAAAATGCACCGTTAAAGGACCCAAACAACCTTTATTCTGCCCTGTAGTGACTCCATGCAGTAATCATACAGTTACCATGGATGCACATAGTGCTTGTTTGCCAGATTGAATTAAAATAATTTTTTAAGACAATTAAACTTTTTTCATTTTCTTCCTCATCAGGGGGAGAGGGATAGCTCAGTGGTTTGAGCATTGGCCTGCTACACTCAGGGTTGTGAGTTCAATCCTTGAGGTGGGCATTTAGGGCTATGGGGCAAAAATAGGGATTGGTCCTGCTGTGAGCAAGGGGTTGGACTAGATGATCTCCTGAGGTCCCTTCCAACTCTGAGATTCTATGATTCTGTGTCTCATAGGGTGTATTTACCACTGCTCATCAAAAAGTGCCTTTATATATGTATGTGCCATGATAACTGGGACAAAATTTCTGAAAGTAGGAACCTAAAATTAGCCACGTGTATCTAAACAAGTGGTCTGATTTATTAGAAGTGCTGAGTGTGTGGCATCTAGCATTAACCTTGGTGGGGACTGCTGGCTGTTCGGCATTTAAAATTAGGCCACTAATGACTAAATGTGGATTTAAGAGCCTAGAATTAGACTTCTATTTTTAAACATCTTGGCCTGGATCTCACTTGCAGAGGTCTGTAGTCAAGCTGATCCAGCAGAAGTCCAGTTGGATGCCACGCCTGGTGCCATTACTGAAGTAAAAGACTAAAGGGAAAAAGTCTGTTGCAGAGGCTGACCTGAATGAAAATATTAAAGGAAATCAAGCTGACTAGCTCCCATTTTTCTCAGTTGAGTGTGAGGGTATCGCAGATTTGAGCACAAGCCAAGAGCTACCACACACTGTATTACATCAGTAGGTTGAGAATTGAACTGAAGTGAGAAGACGCACTGAATTCGTCATCTTATCAGAGTTGGGTTCAAAAGGCCTAATCTGCTGACTTGGTAGAGATTTCTTCGGGATGGGTCTGAAAGTAAAATGCACATAGCTATTGTGAAGAAATGAGAAGCAGCTGTAGATAGGGGAAACGGTTGCCTCAGTGGTCTCTGGTCTGTGCAGTAATTGGTCTCTTCATTTGTATGCATAATAATCAAAGCACATCATCGGTCCCTACCTTAAAAACAGACTTTGTATGTGTTGGAGATAATGTGGAGTGAACTGTGCATTTTTTCCATATTTTGTGGAAATGTACAAAGGTTAGAAAATGTTGGTTTTCACTCCTGAAAACTGTTAAGGAAATCACACCCAAGGAATTATTATTGAAGCTCCTGGTTGTGCTGTTAGGTTTCCTAGTTAAAGGGATGTTGCCACGGAGAAACTGATTTTACACCACTTGGTTTCTGCCAGACCTCATATAGCCTAAAGCCATTATTTGAATGCAAGTACAATTTTGAATGGCTGCAATAGATACAACTGATGTTTTAGTTTGATTGTTTATGGTTGAGAAGTACTGCATGGAGGTCTTGGGGGCACTCCTCCACAGTAGCCTAGCACTATCTGCATCTGTTAGCGCTGTCTGGTACTCTTATATTGAAGACAGAAAACAAGTCTTAAAAAAAAATCACAAAACATATTTGCGTTCTGCTCCTGGGAGTGGGAGTATAACCAGTGAACCTTTCTCCCAGGATTGTGCTTGCATCAGTGATTCTGTATTGCAAATAAAGTAAGCTACAAAGCTACAATCATTGTTAAGCTCCATTAGAAATCTGTAGGAGTGAGGGAGGTGGGAGGAGAGAGAATTACTATGTACTAAAGGGAAAGGAAATCAGTAATATTTGCTTTCAAGCTTCTGTCTACTGATAAAGAATGGAGAACAGAAAAGACAAAAGGGCTCAGGCAGCATTCTTCCTTTTTTCAATAAAGGATTGCAGCTGACCATAAAAATGCATCTTTAAGGCTTTTCTGACTCACTGTAGGATAGATAAATATTTCTTAATCTCATTTTTGAATCCAGTTGCTGTGGCAACCGTGATTGGATATCTCTGCTATTCCTCCTTTGCAGTCTTATAGATATTTATATATCTGGAGACCTTTATAAAGATGTAACTAATGTCTCGTTCCTTAGCACTCTCTTCTAGGCTCTAGAGAATACTCCCTTCTTTAGTTTGAATCCCAGAACTATAGAGAGCTTTAGTTTCTCCCTTCCTCTGATTCTTCCTATTTACTGGGGCCTACTATCTGTTCCTGTGAGACAATTAGGAGTTCAAGAAACTCTGAATATCCAACTGTGTGTTCTCCCTCCCTTTAAAAGTGTATTTAGTGTTTCTATAAGATGCCAAGTGGCAGTGCTGGAGAATGAAGTCCACTGTATCAGTAGAGCATAGTAAGCGAAACAGTCGGTCTTGTTGCTTCCGTCACTACCAGCTGGATCCAGCAATAATAAGAAGATAGTTCAGTGGCTGTGGCTATTTGATGGTTAGCTTCTTTACTGCTGCTAGTAAAGAGTATCATTTGTGATGTTCTCGTGTGTGCACCATTCTTCAGTTCACATAGGCCCCTGAATTAATGTTAGGTGAGAACTCTCTTTGATTACCTCTAAACTGGACCAGATTCAAACTGGTGACCTGGAAGTGAAAGTCTCTGTATCTTATTACTGGACTCCTCCCACATCTGGCCCAGCACCTCTTGATCCTATGATGGAGCATTAAAACCTGTTGTTTCTCTTTCTAGAAGTGAGTGGAAAGTCAAACTGCTTTCCTGTCTCCTCTTTACACACACACGTAAATAGGAATCTCTGGCATAGGAGGTCTAAATGATGTGTATTCTTAGCACATGCATTCTAGGTAGAATTGTTCCCTGTAGCAGTTTAGCATTTGACTTCGTATTATTGCAAACTGTCAGGTCCATCAGACACAGAATGAAGAAGAGCTGGTTAGTCTCAATATGTTGCTTTTTCTGGCGTCCTTAACCTTTGGACACTTGCAAGGACTCAAGAAAGTAAGTCTTTGTGAGAAGAGCCCTTGTGGTTGGCCCCCATAAGAATGATTTGTCGTAATCACATGGTTATTTTCTTGTCCTACAAACCTGTCTCCTTTATACAGAGAGTGGCTGGGTGTGGAACATACCTTACCATGTGAAATAAGTGCTCATGCAAGTTTCTGTTTTGGTGGATTCTGAGGCAAATTCCATAGCCACAGTTTATTGCAGAACTATGCTCTAGTACAGGGATGGGCAAACATTTTGGCCTGAGGGCCACATGAGGGTTCCAAAATTGTATGGAGGGCCGGGCAGGGAAGGTTGTGCCTCCCCAAACAGCCCGGCTCTGACCCCCATCCACTTCCCGCCACCTAACTGCACCCCTCAGAACTTCCAACCCCCCCGGGTCCTTGTCCGCTGCCCACCCCCCCACCCCAACTGCCCACCCAGGACCCCACCCCCTACCTGTACCCCCCCCGTTCCCTGTCCCCTGACTGCCCTGACTTCTATCTACCTCCCGCCCCCTGAGAGACCCCCGGGACTCCCACGCCCTATACAACCCCTTACCCCCCCATCCCGACTGTCTTCCCCCCCCCATACCCCAGAACGTCCGCACCATCCAACCACTCCCTGCTACCTGTCCCTGCTGACCGCCCCCATATCCAACCCCTTACCATGCCCCGCAGCATGTCTGGCTCTGCGCAGCCTGCAGGAGCTAGACACGCTGCCCCGCCGGAGCGTGCAGCGCCGCCAAAGCCACCGGCAGGAGCTATGGGCCAGAGCGCTGCCTGCGCAGCACACTAAGGCTGTGGGAAAGGAGGACAGCGGGGGAGGGGCCATGGGGAGCCTCCCCAGCTGGGAGCTCGGGGGCCGGGCAGGAGGAGCCCATGGGCCGTAGTTTGCTCACCCCTGCTCTAGTATCTGAGGGTTTGGGGGTTTTAAAGTAATGTTACTAGCACTTTTATAGCTAGAGCAGGGAACTGATCCAATTTTTCTTAATTGGCTGACTCTGAAACCTAATGGCAATGCATTAGGTTAGCTGTTTACTGCTGAACATTTTAGTAGACACATTGACTAGATTTAGCTGGGCACATAAATATGGGCCGAAGGTGGTAGCTGTAAATAACTGCTGGGACGATCACATGAATTAAACCCTGCCCAGAATTTACAAGAGCTTCTGGGCCTACCCATCCTGGGTACCAAAAGCCCAGGTTGCCACTATCCAGCAGTTAATGCCTTCAGCTTCCCTCCACCAACCAGTGCAGTGCAGATGCATCAAGTATCATCCATCTTGAGATTCACTCTTGCAGTTGCAAGATCTGTTGTGTTTTTGATGAGAGGCAAACTCCCCCACAAAATAGCCTGTACTCAAGGAAATGGGTGCTGAGCTGTTCGACAATCAGATGTATTCTTTGCTTTCTGATTTACTGTTTAATATTTCTGCATACTTATAAGCATTATTAACCAAGGTCTCAGACACCTATCTTACAGGCAACTGTCATTCATTTGTTTTACAGGTGAGTGACTGTGCACCATCTGAGTCTCACTTCAGAGAGAGCTAGGAATAGAACCCCATGCTCTAATATGACAGTTAAACATCTTTTCCTCTTTGCCACATTCTCTTTCAGAAGAACCGGGCCAAATTACTTTATGTAACCCAGGCTACCAGTGTGGTTCAGTGTCCCTCTAGAGAAGAAACCATATATGGAAGACCTTGGATCTGCTACTTCCTCCAGGCCTGTGGTTATGGCCCTTTCCTGTTTGAATTAAAGGCTTGGGGTTTTCGATCCAGAGGTCCCAGGTTCAGTTCTTGCAGACAATGCAAACAGGGATGTCCTTACATTCCACTAGTCTGTCCAGACTACCACTAAGCAATACTGTTTCCAGAGCCAGGAACAATGCAGGAATGCTGATATGCTCAACATTTTGCTATCCTCTCACAGATAGCTCTATAACTAATCAACAAAGTATATTGTGGTCCTCCAAGTGGAGAGCAGCATTATTTCCCCCACCGGGTTTATTCCTATAACTGAGAGTGGTGTTTTGCATTCCCAGAAAAAAATGGGAAGACATTGAATTTTGTAGAAAAATAAATGCCCCAAGGAGTGCTATACTGAAACGTAATTCACCAAAGGACTCTTCGTTTCTTAAATCGCCTCAGTCTGTTGCAGCATCATAGAAGGCAGATGGCCATGTCACATAATGTAGGTGTAGCTTTCTCCAAAGTTTACAAGGTCTTCAATATTTTGCATTCTCCCCTTGTCCTCAAGCTTTTCCAGCATCTTGATGCAATTCATGTTAATTGTGGCAGCATTTTTAAGAGTACAGGGTTAATAACTGCTTAGTACCTGAATGATCAATCCTAAGCAAAACACAAGGCAGGATTTCAAAGGAAATAATGTTTGCTTTCCAAATCAGAATTCAGTGCTGGGGTTCTCGGTTTTTCAGGGTGTGAGCCACAGTTAAAGGGGAAGCTTGTCTCATGGGTCACTTCCCCTCCTGATCCTGGTGACATCATAACTCTGGTGACGATGGGTGTTTTTGCAGAAAAGTAACGTTAGGAAAGGAGCTAAAAATGAATGCTTTATCTTATGTTAGCAACAAGAAGAAAGTCAAAGACCGTGTGGGCCCCTTACTGAATGAGGAAGACAACCTAGTGACAGAGGATCAGAAAAATGTACTCAATGCTTAATGTACTCAATGCTTTTTTTGCCTCTGTCTTCACAAACAAGGTCAGCTCCCAGACTACTGCACTGAGCAGCACAGCATGGGGAGGAGGTGACCAGCCCTCTGTTGAGAAAGAAGTAGTTCGGACTATTTAGAAAAGCTGGACAAGCACAAGTCCATGGGGCTGGATGTGCTGCATCCCAGGGTGCTAAAGGAATTGGTGGATGTGACTGCAGAGCCATTGGCCATTATCTTTGAAAACACATGGCGATTGGGGGAGGTCCCGGATGACTGGAAAAAGGCTAATGTAGTGCCCATCTTTAAAATAGAGGAGGAGGAGGGATCTGGGGACTACAGGCCAGTCCGCCTCATTTCAGTCCCTGGAAAAATCATGGAGTAGGTCCTCAAGGAATCAATTGTGAAGCACTTAAAGGAGAGCAAAGTGATCATGAACAGTCAGCATGGATTCACCAAGGTGAAGGCATACCTGATTAACCTAATTACCTTCTATGACAAGATAACTGGTTCTGTGGATGAGGGGAAAGCAGTGGTCGTGTTATTCCTTGACTTTAGCAAAGCTTTTGATATGGTCTCCCCACAATATTCTTGCCAGCAAGTTAAAGAAGTATAGATTGGATGAATGGGCTGTAAGGTGGATAGAAAGCTGGCTAGATTGTCGGGCTCAACGAGTAGTGATCAATGGCTCCATGTCTAGTTGGTAGCTGGTATCAAGTGAAGTACTGTAAGGGTCGATCCTGGGGATAGTTTTATTCAATATTTTTATTAATGATCTGGAGGATGGTGTGGACTGCACCATCAGCAATGTTGCAGATGACACTAAACTGGGGGAAGAGGTAGATACACTGGAGGGTAGAGAGAGGATACAGAGGGACCTAGACCTAGAGGATTGGGCCAAAAGAAATCTGATGAGGTTCAACAAGGACAAGTGCAGAGTCCTGCACTTAGGATGGAAGAATCCCATGCATTGCTACAGACTAGGGACCGAGTGACTAGGCAGCAGTTCTGCAGAAAAGGACCTAGGGATTACAGAAGCTGGATATGAGTCAACAGTGTGCCCTTGTTGCCAAGAAGGCTAACAGCATTTTGGGCTGTATTAGTAGGGGCATTACCAGCAGATTGTGGGACATGATCATTCCCCTCTATTCAGTGTTGGTGAGGCCTCATCTGGAGTACGGTGTCATCTGGTTTTGGGCCCCACGCTACAAGAAGGATGTGGAGAAATTGGAGAGATTCCGGTGGAGGGCAACGATAATAATTAGGAAGCTGGAGCACATGATTTATGAGGAGAGGCTGAAGGAACTGGGATTATTTAATCTATAGAAGAGAAGAATGAGGGAGGATTTGAAAGTAGCCTTCAACTACCTGAAATGGGATTCCAAAGAGGATGGATCTAGAGTCTGTTCTCAGTGGTACCAGATGACAGAACAAGGAGTAATGGTCTCTGCGGGAAGAAACTAGACGGACAAAGACTGCGGTAGAGAGAGAGAACCCCGAAAGCTTTCGGGGGTCCGGTTTTTATTACATGCAAACAGCATAAGGAAGCATAGGTGACAGTGATGGATACGTTTGTTTACTTCCATTTTTATTGGTGGTAAGGACTTCCCGCACCCTCTCCTCCCAGGAAGGGGGCGTGCAGGGGGGATATGGCTGTGAGCCATCCCCCCTCCTGTATTTTCCGTGCATGTTAGCGCTTTTCCATTATATAAGGAGGAAGTTTAAATTAGGGTTATTCGTTATGATAAAAGCTTGGCAGCGATTTTGGGTTAAGGAGAGGGCACGGTCTGGTTTGCCAGACGCACATGCTCCCTACAGGTCTCAAGTTGCAGTGGTGGGGGGAGGTTTAGGTTGGATATTAGGAAAATCCTTTTCACTAGGCGGGTGGTGAAGCATTGGAATGGGTTACCTAGGGAGGTGGTGGAATCTCTTTCCTTAGAGGTTTTTAAGGTCAGGCTTGACAAAGCCCTGGCTGAAATGATTTAGTTGGGGACTGGTCCTGCTTTGAGCAGGGGGTTGGACTAGATGACCTCCTGAGGTCCCTTCCAACCCTAATATTCTATGATCTTCAGAATATAATTTAGTAGCAAAGACAGCACTGTGACCAATAGCCCTGTAGACCACTAGCAAGAACCCAGGACCACAGCATGAGAGAGTATTTTCATAAGTCTCAAAACAAGTAGAGCTCTCAAGTCCATCTTCTACAAGATGCAGTTTGTTGTCACTCTCCTGATTACATCTCCTTGTGTAGGAAATAATGGATTTGCTGCCATTGATTATTTTTCAATTGTTTATTTGGATTCTAGCAAGAATGTCCCTAAACCAGTTAGAATTAATGGTGTTTTGGGTCAATGTGTTACTCCAAGGCTGATTAACTCTAGAGAGCTTTTATCTCTTTCAGACTTGGAAGCTCAAGCACTAGCTAAATCCCCAAGATGTTCAGAAAACAGCCACCAAAATAGCATCCAGGATAGCTGCTTGTGGACTGGGAAGAGGAAGGCAGAAATAATCTTCTCCTTTCGTCATCCTCCTGCAAGCTTCAAAGTGCACGGCCACAATTAAGCCACTCTGCACTTGGATCCTGTCTTGCTGAGCCAGGGTGTTTTTGGGCCAGGCTCAGTCATTGCACTGTCAGGGTTTGGTACAACCTCACCGCTAAGTACTTGTCCCCGGGGGCGCTTCACAGCGATCTCTCACCTCTGTGCAGCTAGTGGCCTTTGCTCTCCAATTTCATGCTAGAGCATCCACATTTATTTGACAAATAAAACTTGCAGAATTCTAAAATGTGCAAAATTTTATTTTTTGATGCAGAATGCCCTCCTGAGTATTTATCTAAATAGCAGAACTGGAACGAGAACTCAGGAGTCCTGATTCTTGATTTGCTGATTTCAGCCATCTGACTTTCTTTAATGATCTGCTAAATACATAGATGTTCATCTCTTCCTAAAAAACCATACAATTGAGGCTCTTGAGACTGCGTGGGATACTTTGCACTGGTACTCCTAGGCTGTGCCCCTTCCTTGTACAAACAGAGGACTCCTTTCTGCAGGGGTAGCAAACGGGAGGAGATGCTGTTTTGTGGTGCAGCACTGTTAAGCCCAGTTCATGCTGGCTTAGCAGTTTTAAAAACCGTGCTTAAGCATGGTTTGAACTTGATTGTAGCCAACCTGGTCTCCAATATAGTTTAACTGGCCAGTGTGTGGAGAGGGATTCAGCATAGAGCTGCTGAGCATCCATAGAGTTTGACTATATAAACTTGAGAGCACTTGGTACAGGTCTTCAGCTAACTCACTCTTTTTCTGAGTTAATTTACCTGACACAGAAATCCATTTCAAAAGGTATTTTTTTCTCCTGCTGATAATGGCCCATCTACATTTAACAGCCCTCTTAGAATTGGTATGCTAATGTACAATTTATGTTTTTCTTTCTTTCTGTGTGTATAAATACATCTTACTTCTGTTCCTTCTATGCATCTGATGAAGTGAGCTATAGCCCACAAAAGCTTATGCTGAATAAACTAGTTAGTCTCTAAGGTGCTACAAGTATTCCTCGCTTTCTTTACGGATACAGACTAACTCTGCTGCTATTCTTGAACCTCTTTAAATTCAATAATTCTTCCTCTCTTTACTCTCTGTAAAGCACATGGATTGTAGTTTAAAAGAAAACTGAATAATTTTTATTTATTGTGGATAGGTTTGGCAGAATTTGATTTTTATTTTTGTACTATTTTGATGGATAATATCTGTATTTAAGCAGTTTTTCCCCAGTGTTTAGCAATTTTAAATTTTCACAGTTGCAGGATACTAGGGGAAGGTGGGAATCAGACAGAAATTATTTACTGACAATAGACTACTCAGAAAGTTAGCTTTCTAACCATTAAAACACAAATCATCACCCTCGGGTCAGAATATACAAAGTAAATATTCTGAAATCAAGCTGAGTTCTCAAGCAGCATTTTCTCACTTGGCCCATCTAAGTTTTGACTGCTATCAGTGGAAGTATTTTTTTCAGTTTCTGGGTGTACGGTGAAATTAACATTTACCAATAAAAATCTGTTCCTTCGATGCCTAGTCATGGGTGTTGTGTCTCTGCAATTTTGATACATTAAGAATGATTACGAAACATTTCGGAGGAGTGGGGGGAATTTATTTCAAGGAGTCTAGTGATGTGTCCTCCTTTCTTTAAAAATGAACTGTGAATTTAGCCTTTCTCTCTCGGATGATCAAAGGTGGTAGGAGGATGACCCAACCATGGATGGAAGGGCTCTTCTAATGTAGCGTACGATGGGTTTGATTCAACATTCCATTACAAAACATTTTTTAGTTGTCTCTTGTAACTTTGAAGTCAGTGGAGTTTTAGTGGTGTGAAACTAGTGTAATGGAGTGGAGAATCCGGACTATTATCCATTTTAAGATGATTTGCTGGACAGGAACAGGAATATTAGATTTTTGATCTTGTAACATTTTTTTTCTTTCAACAGGATCAAATTTATGTAGCTATGAACTGCAGTCATCTGAGTATACTACAGATTCACAAGCCTCTAAGCTTTGTCCTAAGCTCCCGGTTCCAGAGAGGTATGTTTAATGGCATCTTGTCTAATTGTTCATTTCTTTTAAAAAGATTTCATAAAAATCTCACAAAGAATAGTTTAGGTCACTCTACAACATACCTGTGTTTGTTTTTAGCATGTTAACTCTGGGACAAAGGTCATCTTTAAGGAGACTCTGTCACCATAACACTTAAAAAAAAAAAAAAGAATATGAAACCTACTTTGTTATTAGTGCTGTTAAATTGGAATATTCAAAATACTATTTGATGATCTAAACTCTGTTGTTCAGTGTGCTGCAAATCAGTTTGTTTGCCACCCTGGGGGCTGGCTGCGTTTTAGCGATGCTGTTTGCACACAAAGTGTGAAGGGCTTTGGAATGAAAGGTGGTATATGCACATAAAATATTACATTTGTCATTCATGGTCTTTGCTTCCTACACTTTACTCAGCCAGTTAAACTCAGTGAGTCTGTTTAATTTGCTGGTTCTCTGTTGTGTCTAAGTTTCCAGCTCTGGGATACTTAAATAGCAGAAAGAAGAAAAGACCCAAATACCTGAAGGCACTCCTATTCATGTATTACTACGTTTTGTAAATAAGTTGCTCTAGTTTTAATGCTTAAAATTTCAACCAAGAGCTGCCTTGGCTGTTTTTCGTGAAGTATAATAGTAGCGATTGTCACAGAGAGGATGCTGCTGGCATTGGGAGCCCAGCTGTATGTTTGAAGATTAGAATGCTGCCCAGACGTAAAGGAGCAGTCAGCACTTCAGCTATAGAGCAAATTTTGAGTTGTTCAGCAATGCAATTATTTTAGGGCTCAGTCCCATAAACACTTCTGTGAGTGGTCCCACTGTCTCAACAAGATTTCTACTGGGGTGGTTGCGGCTTTGGTCTTCTGTGTTTTAGCTGGAATTGAAGGGGCTTGACAATGCAAACAGTTGTAACCAGTCATAGTACTTACCTCATAAACAACCTCAGTCTGATTATATCTGTTCAGAGTCAGGCCATACATTCTTTGCATGGACATGAGTGTTTGTAAGGGAAAAAACAGAGAAAAGTCCTGGAGAGGATATGTTGCATCCATTTTAGGACATGTCATTTTAAATATCTTTTGCTTACCTCGATAACTTATCCAAGTTTTTAAATTGACTATGAAAAGCAGCAACTTGAATGATGACAATAACATACTTTCTCTAAATCTTTTTTTTTTTAAACTGGTTTAAGATTAGCAGCCGTGTTAGTCTGTATCCGTAAAGAAAACAAAGAATACTTGTGGCACCTTAGAGACTAATTTATTTCAGCATAAGCTTTCGTGGGCTATCGCCGACTTCATCGGATGCACAGAATGGAACACACCGAAGTAAGATGCATATACACAGAGAGCATAAAAAGTTGGAAATTACCGTAGCAATTCTAAGAGGCTGTTTAATTTGGATGAGCCATTATTGTCAACTGTCAGACACAGATCCACTTGATTATCGCTACAAAAGTGTGTCTTTTCTCCTTCTGATAATGGCTCATCCAAATTAAACTGCCTCTTAGAATTGGTATGGCAATTTCCAACTTTTTATGCTTTCTGTGTGTATAAATGCATCTTACTTCTGTGTGTTCCATTCTGTGCATCCGATGAAGTGGGCTGTAACTCACGAAAGCTTATGCTGAAATCAACTGGCTAGTCTCCAAGGTGCCACAAGTATTCTTAAGTGTTTTTTTTTTTACTGCAGATCTATAGCCTATGCAACAGACCTAGGCATAGATGCTGCACTACCTAATTAAAACAAATACAAATTCCAGTGTTTTGCATACTCAAATGGCTAATCAGTTTTAATTTTTGTCAGAATTGTATGTACTTTTCGTCCTAAACATTCCCATGTCATTCAAGTGGATTGAATTTTGCTTAGTAAGCAAGCATGCAGATAGAATGGAGTGTCATCACTTTATAATAGAGTGCAAATTGCTTTTTAAAATAGTCTGAAAGATCTGTTATGTTACTGGAGGGTTTCTCCATTTTATTCTACAGTTATAAGTTAAAATAAAAATAAAAACATTGATTAGATTTTAAAGTTTCCTAAAGTTTGACTTAAAGCCCCCCCCAAAAATGAAAGGGAATGCCTGACAGTTTGCCTTTAACTCACATTATTGTGTTTTAGATATTGTGCTAGTTCAGTTACTGGAGTGAACAAGCACATTTTGGAGAAGAAATTAAATAGTCTGAAGGATGGAAAAAAGAAAATAAACTCCAGGAAGAAGGATGTTGAGGAGGAAAACTCCCTGATGTTCCCTTCCTGGAAGCAGATCCTTAGCTGGTGTAAATTATATCATTCTATTGAAATCAATGGAATAGCTCCATTGAAGTCAATGGAGCTATGGCAACTTAACGTCAGCTGAGAACTGTCCCCTGAAGTTTCCCAGTTGATCAGTTCGGAGGTAAAGTGTTCCTCGTGCCCTGCAGGGGAACCCAGAGATCTTGGGGGACTCTGACATTTCAACTTTGGAACTCTCTGTCCTTACTTGTTTTGGCTTCCTCACAGCACTGCCAAAGATAACCATTCCCTCCAGCCGTACCTCATGAAGCCTCTTCCCCTAGACTAGAGAGCAGTTTCATTATATGAAGGTGGTTTTGGAGCAGGGAACCTAGCCAGTTTCCCCCTTCCTTTCTGCCTCTACCTGTTCAAACTTTTCACAGCCCTGGCAGAGGAGCTTCCATTGTGTTTGAGAGAAAAGGGGAGCATACCACACCAGCAGAATGCGCCGTTCTCGTGGCTCAGGTTCCCCTACGTGAGTTGGCATATATCAGTTATGGGGACTCTAAATAATGTGATTTCCCCACCCCTGTTTTGAGGCCCACCTGAGAGAGAACAACTCTGTTCTTAACTCTGCATTCATTTCCTTGTCCTTGTCCAATTAAACTGGGCCCTTAATACAATTTCAATGCAACTGTCATTTGTGCGTATTTATCTATTTTGTTATCAATCATCATCCCCTAGTAGGTGGATTCTGCTGATGTTGAGCACGATGATTAAGCAGCAGATTATTCTTAGACTCTTCTAATTTCATTTAAGTATGTAATGTCCCAAGGCGTAATCAAGGGGCCTTAGCAATTGCAGAGGTCACTATGACCAGATTTATTTCATTTTTTGTTAAACAAGATGCATCACATCACATGCTCATTGAGTCAGAACCACTGAAATAGAATCAGGTCTCATCCTGGATTCTCGGGAGTCTCATTTATTCAAAAAAAGGTTGTAATAATCACTGACCTTATTTTTTATTAATTATAACAGTTTATATTTAACTATTGCACATAAAAACAGGTAACTTAATATGTATAATATAATTGCTACAAGCAATTATTAGAAAATTAGAAAATTAATACAGGAGATAAAAAGTATATATTTCTCCCTCAGGACATGTTGCTTCTAATGACTTTTTTCAGAATGTCTGTTTTCTCATCTAGATGTAAAAAAAAAATTTCTGCATGTTTCAAGATAAAAACTGAGCATTGTCAGAATGGTTGCTGTATATTTCAGTATAAGCCTGTGAAACTTTGTAAGCTTTCTTAAAAATTGGAGCATGTGCACAAATTAAAAGTTAAATGCAAAGCCCTCTGATTTCAAGTTTTTCAGATTTCATTGCATACATTCTGTGGAGACCTGCAAGATGCTAACACACTCCAAAACTGGCTCCATCTTGTAAAAAAGCTGTGGGACTGTATAGGCTGCTCTCTAGAGGAGAAGGCCCATTACATGTGTTTAATTTAATTTTTAGCAGTTCTGACTCAATGTATAACTATTCTGCTTAACTTCTGTCTTTATCACTCACTGAAAGCGGAGAATCAATATAAGCATCTGCAAACAGTTAGCACAGTTAACTTAAAACCTTCTTATTTATTATCTGTCAGTTTCACAAAAGCATGGGAATCTGTTAATTATCTTGTCATGAGGGTGATCATAAAATCCTCCCAATTCTGCACTGAATAATTAGACAATTGTTTTTTTAGTATGTTATCTTCCTCCTCTCCTCCACCTCCCCAAAATAATAATGAGTAGAGGGGAATGTTCTTAAAGCAGATGATTCTAACCCTACACATTAGAAGTGAGGGTTAGAATTTTGGTATCTGGTACAGGAAATCTCTGGCTTCAAAACCACTACTAAAATAGGCGAATCCCAAAAGGATAGTGTGACTGATGCTTCATTATATTGAAATCTTGCAAATAAGTCAGTAGGAACTGATGGAGAGGAAAGAGAGAATCTGGAGGTTTAAAGAAAACACTTCAATTTGATGTAAAATATATAGTATTCATTGGATTCAGTTACAAGCAAGAGTATATTGCTAATAGAAGTGTCTTGAATGGAAAAGAATAATTAAAAATAAAATAGTTGATAGTCCAACATAGTTTAGGGTACAAGAAGATGCAACTCCCTAGTGGACAGCTCTCCTGCATTATCTGCTGCTGAACTGCATCTCAGTGTCTGTTTATTGGGGTGAGAAGCATAATGCAAAATGTCAGTACCCATTGAGAGGGACTCTAATACCATTGAGGGCAAAGGGAATAATTCAACAATTACTGTTCAGGACTCTTCATTGCATTTGTTATAAAACCTATAAAGACTTATTTAGCTGAGGTAATGTAAGTAATCTCTGTAATTTTCCTATCCTATGACCAGAATAAGCATAAGAGAGGGAACGAACAAGCCTGGCTTTATCATGGCTGCTTGGCAACAGTTGTAAACGGTGACATGTTTTAGACTAACATAGATTTTTGCAACTAGAGTGCAATCATTCTTGAATGACTTTTTTGCGATAAAAGTGGGTCAGTATTCCATTTTGAAGTCAGTGAAGGGCATTGTACCACATGTCACTTGAATGACAGATGTTTAAGCTGAAATCCGAAAATACTCTTGAGAGGCGGAGGGTAATATCGTATTCAAATATGCATGCTGCCTTCTTTACAGAAGAAATACTTGTAAAAATTGCATCACTCCTCATTGTGACCATTCTCATTCTAGCAGCACCTCTGCATTAAACTCACAGCTCCTTGTTATGGTGTTATGAGGGTGGAGAGTATTGCATCAATTCACCTTTCATTTGTGTGTTGATGTGGCATTTATATTAAGTAGGAGTAATTTTTTTTCTGATTTTTTTTTCTTGTGTCACCAGTGCACCTATTCCATTCTTCCATCGCTGTGCTCCTGTGAACATTTCCTGCTATGCCAAGTTTGCAGAGGCCCTGATCACCTTTGTCAGTGACAGTAGTGTCTTACACAGGCTGATTAGTGGAGTTATGACCAGCAAAGAGATTATAATGGGACTTTGCTTGTTATCACTAGGTAATTGTTTTTCTCATTATTAGCTGTTTCATAGTACTGCAATAGGAGACTTTTAACATCCTCTACCCATAAGATGAACATAAAACATACAATAATAAGCCCTCAGGAAACTGTTCAAATGCTTTTTACTCAGTAGCCAAATAACTGTTTCAAAAGTTCCATTTTTATTTAACATGGGGGGAGGGGTTGGACATGCCTCAGTGCTCTTGCCATAGCTGTTTGAGTCAACCAGAGGCAGCTGTATTTTATAATGCTCATCTGGCCCTTTTACTCACCATTTTGCCCGCTCCTTGCACCACCTCCTAAAAATGAGAGCAATGCAGAGCATTATGCTCTCATAAACCGGGGACTTAGGCTTCTTTTTGTGTGCATGGCTTAGCTCTTTGGGCTGGGATTTTCAAAGGCACGAAAGGAAGTTAGGTGCAATTAGGTTTGGCTCCTTTAAAACTCCTAACCTTGGTCTATATAGGAATGTAAATGTTGTTGCAAACGTGTTACTAAAAGCTGGGAAATTCCCAATTCTGGGCCTTTAGTTTCTTGTTGATCACAGATACCACACCAAAGTGAAGTGATTGTTTTAAACAGACCCTATAAATGAAGGTAAAATTGTGTGCATCCAAATTTATTACATTTCTGATCAGTTGACTTAATTGGATTCTTAGTGTGAGACCCTTAACCGATTAAAAACCCAACCCCTGCTGTTACAGCCATCTGTCAAGAGTGTGTGGTTAAAGAAAAAGAAATGACGACTGACTACAGGGTGTCACAGAGTCTATAGCAGCAAGACTCTGCTATTGCCAATCTGTCTCTGTATTAGAGAGAGAGCTAGATCTTGACTGGAAAAAAATAAAACACAAAATCACTCCTTGGAACCATCTGCAGAGAAACCCACAGAACTATTTCTTCCATTGCACTCCACGGTAATAATAATGGACCTGTAAGCAGCTGCCTCTCTCTGGCCACCCTGCTCTGAAGGCAACACAAAAGTAAGGGTGGCAATACTACGATCCCCCATCCCCCCCCCCCCCCCCCCCCCGCGTGCAACTTCCTTTTGGCTCAAGATCCTTTTGGCTTCAAGAGACACTGGTCTCTCCCATGAAATCTATATAGTATAGGATAAAAGCACACAAAAGGTCAGATATCATGGCAGGAGACCAGATTTCACGGTCCATGTGCGTTTTTCATGGCCGTGAGTTTGAAAGGGCCCTATCTATTGGCAACACTATGGTTGGATTAGTACCAAATTTTACTTTATATAAAATTGTTCAATAAATATGTAAAATTAATGTAGTCCTTTAGGTTAAAGAGGGATAAAAATGTGATTGCTTTCAGATCACTTTTTATGCTCCTTCATTTAAAAAAAAAAAAATCAGAATGTTGGATCATTTAGTTCACAAAGACAACCCCAATGCCTTTCACTTCATAATGTAGCTAATACACACACCGGGCATGTTAGTGAGTGACACTTTAATGAGGATGTTTAGCATACTGTGCCTGTATGTGTGGGACTAATACGATGCCCATGCTGGCTCCCTATGAGGGAAGTAGCTTCCCAAATTATAGGTGCACTCTGAAAACAGATGCAGAAATGTTTATGTACCAATCCAAACGAATTAACTTTGAAGTGGCATGTTGCATATGGTGCCATAATGCCAAATGCACACAAATGGGCATTTAAGAGATGAGAATTGGGAAAATAATAAAGATTGGAGGAGGAAATGTGAAAATTGCGAGTAAAAAATTATTACAGAATTAACAACACTCAGAGTACCCAATGTGAATAATAAAGATAAAGCACAATGCAGTAATTTTTTCCTTGTGACAAACATAACATCGTAAATTACATACTTCACAATATCTGCACTTGTTTAGCATGTGTGTTTGCATGCGAGTTCTCTTCTGCTGCTCAGAGTTGTGCAGTGTTTTCCCAACTCATGATATTAAACTCACACTTCTATCATGTCCTCTTGTTTGTTTTGTCACTGTCTGACTACATCTGTGTGGGAATATTATGTTTTGTGTATAGTGTACAGTACTATGTAAATGCACACATGCTCTTTTTATTTAGCAGAAGCAGGAATTATAGAGGCTACCTGATTTTCCTCTTGTGTATTTGTGTGATACATTTGAAAGCCATGGGGGGAAAACTTTCCTTTTATAAAAGATTCTTTTAATACGCAAAAGCGACAGAGTTTTGTAGCACCTTATAGACTAACAGATCTTAGGGATCATGAGCTTTTGTGGGTTTAATATGCAGTTATCTGTAATGTAGTGAGTTCAATTGAACTTCCTCCCCCTTGCTCGTGAAAAACAACACCTTCGTAGTGTGTTCCTGTTTGAAATAATTTCTCTGCTTATTATATTTCTCTCTTCTGCAGTGCTGTCCATGATTTTGATGGTGATAATCAGGTACATTTCAAGAGTACTGGTTTGGATCTTAACAATTCTTGTCGTTTTGGGGTCACTTGGTAAGTCTTGTTCATTTCCTTGTTTTTGAGAGCCAAATTCTGATCTCTTCTCCAACTACAAGGTTCATCAGCATCCTACGCAAAGCCACTTCTTTTTTTTCTGCTTTACGTTTACCTGGCCCAGGTTTCCAGGGGAGAACTGCTATCTTTCTGGCTGAGGAGGACTGGATTAGATGAGTCCTTGCTGCTCCTTACCCAGCCAGACAATTGCACCTTCTGCTTGGCAGATGAGTACGGACACAGCCCGTGACAACTTGGAGAATGAGACACCAGGAATCTGTTCAGAATCCTGACACTGCCAGTATAGAGCCCTGTGGGGCAGAACAGCCCATTAACATTTAGGAAAGCCTTTAGGGGTGCCTAAGCTCTGCTCAGTACATTTAAGCAGAGGGGAACATGGGTGGTTTTTCGTCACTTCTCTTCCTCCTTGCATACCTCCTTCAATCTTGGGGACTACTGGGGGAGCAGGGGGTCTAGTTAGGCCCCTAGAGCAAGTAACAGTAGCCTGAAGCTATGAGATGAGTTAGACATGCTGGCTTTAAGATGCCAGAGATTCCTCTACATAATGGGAATTCCCAGCTCTCCCACTAAGGCTGCTTTCTGACCGCTTTAATCTACCCCATTCACTTTAGATTTTGTGGAACTGAAGTTTTATATTATTGATCTTCAATAATACAGCCAAAATATTGGGTTTTTGGGTGGGAGGTTAAATTAGCCATGATTTATGGTCCCCTGACTTGCCAGAATTTAAAAAATTTAGTGTTCGGTAAATACTTTCAAGATCACTTCGCTTTTCTGAACTGCCCCACTGACATCTTATTACATGCTGAAAAACAGCACCAAGTGCGAAGATGTTAAAAGTTGTATTTTGTGAGACACGTTGCTTTGTTGACATTAGTTCATTGCTTTTGAACGTCCCATGTGGTCGGTGAACAAATCCGGAATTTCCTGAGTCCTAGACCTATCTTTTGAAATGAGTAGAATCCATCAGCTAAGATTTTGACACTTTAGATAGGCACCCTGCAGCTGAGTCTCAAACCTTGAGGAAAGGAGATGAGAATTGGAGAGAAAAGAAATGTCAAAAGAAAAAGGTTAATTCACTGAGGTGTGGGATCCCAGGTAAAAGGGAAATTGGAAAAATGGCTAGAGCCAGAGAGTGAAATCCTGGCCCTATTAAAGTCAATGGACATTGTGCCACCCCCATTGACTTCAGTAGGGCTGGGATTTCCACCAGAGAGTTTAAGGGGAGACAGTTCCCTCTCTTCTCCTTAGCCTTTCATTTTTATTTTTTTATTTTTCGATCTCAAGTGAGGTGAGTTGGCGCTTCCCTATCACTCCTGCACTTCTAGTGCCTGCATCAACTCTTCTTGAGGCAGCAACACCTATCTTTGATTTATTTGAGGTCCTGTTTCTAGTGTCATGGATTTTTCTCCTCCCTCCCTCCTTGTTTCCTTCCCTCTTTCCTGGTGCCACTTCTCTCTGAAGTGTTTACCCTTTCACTTATTCATCTTTCTTTGCTCTTCTTGTTTCTCTACATCCTCTCTGGGGCTCCCTCACTCAGTTCTTCCATTTTAATTTCCCTTACACATCCTACCACATCCTCATCTGTTCCTGTCCTTCCCTACTCCCTTCCAGTCCTCTAATCCCTGTCATATGGGAGCAGTGTCTGTCCTTACTGTGCCTCCACTGACTAGTGGCTTCACCCTGTTCTCTCTAAAACAGATGAAATGAGGAGTACTGATCCAAGGGGGTGCATGATTTTCAGATGGACCTAGCACGGTAGGGGCAGTGCAGGGAGAGTGCCTGCTTGATTAGCAGGCAAGTGGGAATCTCCCCCTTCAGAATCCTTCCTTCCAGAGTAGCATCAGCCTACTTGGATATTTTCTATCAGTTTAGACTATGCTATGTTTGGCTGATTCCATTCTTTGTGTGTCTGTCCTGTAGAGGGAAATATAGTATTTGTCCTGTCTTTAATTCAAAACATAGGCGGCACAGGAGTACTGTGGTGGCTGTACGCTAAGCAAAGAAACTTTGTCAATGAAACTCTTACTGCTGATCAGCTTCAAGTAGCCAAAGACAATCTTCAGGCCCTCCTGGTCTATGCCATTTCAGCTACTGTCTTCACGGTAAGTGCACTGTCACTGACAAAACTGTATTCCTTTTGTCTATCATTCTCACCATGTTCTTTGGCTTGTCAATGCAGGTTTTGTAATGTGTGCATGAAAGATTGAAAATGCTTCAGAAACAGTATCCCTCTCTGTTTGCTGCTGCACTTTCTACCATTAGGCACTGTTCTGGTAGATCTATTTTTCTGATGCCAGAGGAGAGTGTACTGTAGGGCCTGAATCCACAGCTGGTCTGGGCTGCTCTCAGAAGTCAGCTGGGACTTCCATGCACAGAGCAGCTTCAGGATTGTACCCTTAATCTGTATGTTCACTTGCACTTGGATACTGTTTGTCATATAAATCAAACATGCAACGTTGAGATGATACGTCATAATTTCATTTTAGTTAGTAAATCTGATACAGGCATTCACTCTAATTAAACGGTTTTATAAACTTATCTGACAAGTTGTCCAGGTTCTGTTTCAAAATATAGGGCAAATTCTTCCCTCGGCTACACCTGTGCAGTTTCATTGCTTTCATTGGGTTGCACAATGCAATTGAGTGATAAAATTTGTTCTATAGTCTTGTCAGTCTGAGCGTTAGTTCAAAAAAGTAATTTAAAAAATAGCAGGAGTCAATAAAAATAGTTTGCATTGATAAATCTATCTCGAAATATTTGAAGTAGGATTAAATCAAGTAAGCATGTATTCCAACTGTGTGGGAAGTGTGATTAGTTTGCTCTACTTGAAGATCCTGTGTTGTTTACTGCACCTGATGTTCTGCTTTTCATCAACTAAAATGTCAGTTGGAAACTTCCCTCCTCAGGTTATCTTGTTCTTGATCATGTTAATTATGCGAAAGCGAGTAGCTCTCACCATTGCCTTGTTCCACGTGGCTGGCAAAGTTTTCATTCACCTGCCACTGCTAGTCTTCCAGCCCTTTTGGACTTTCTTTGCCCTCATCCTGTTTTGGAGCTACTGGATCATGGTCCTGCTTTTCCTTGGCACTACAGGTATGTGGGTACATGGCTTCTTTTACGTGAACACTACTACTTTCTTGTGGAGACTTGAGATGTAGTGAAAATTTGAAAATAGGGATTGTTGTGCTGTAGTATATCTTTGAATACTTTGAGCACAGAGAGTACTTTAGTACTGAAAGAGATTACTGTGTTCTTGTACACGTCTCTATTCATCAGGTGTGAAGTTACCCAATGTTTGGTGCCCTGGAAATGGCTTTCTACCACTATTTTGCCCCCCTCTGATGTGAGGAAGAGCAGCTGCAGGGCTGCTGTCACATATGCAAGCAGTAAGTCTCCAAAGGACTGTCACGCTAGCTGGGACCTGTTTGAACACAGTGTGTTCTGGTTATGGCATATTCCATATTCAGAATGGGGGGGCCAAGGAAAGGAAGGTGGAGAGTTTATAATGCCAGCTTTATGCCACTCTCAGATTTTTCCCATGCCAGAAGAATACTTAGCTATCCTGTTGGGGTAGCTTTTAGGCTGGATAGTGTCTCATTTTTGGCTGTCTCATTGATTTGCAGAGTTACAGACATTAAATGCAAAAAAAAAGCATGTCAATACATCAGTAAAGACATACATTTTTTCAAGTCAGGAAATGTACAACTTCAAAGGAACCCCTCAATCTGGTTTTATCTTCAAAAAATTAAACTCAGCACATCTTTTGAAATAATGCTCTGCAATTTAAAACATTATTTAAATGATTCAGAAGTGTTTTCTGTTTCTTTCTGTGTTTAGAGGGTATTTTGTCTGGACCTGAGAGAGAGACCACCAGCCATGCTCAGGTCTGTCCCTGGTCCTTCCCCTGCAGCTGTTACCAGTAAACAGTCCCCAACAGGGCGTTGTCAAATACACAAACTAAACAAACAAATAATGGAGGAACAGTATTCTCTCCTCTTTCTGTTATGGTGATCTTAGGGATTACTTATAACAATTGCATGTAGGTAAATGTAATTTTCAAGTTGATGGTATTCTTTTTAAGGTTCCTATAGAAATATTAATATAGCCACTTGCCATAATATTCAACTTGTATTGCAATCTATTTAACAAAAATAGAAAATATTAGAGACATGCAATGGGAATATTTTAATGTCACTGTAGGGGCCACAACTCTGCATTTCTTGACTTTTTAAATAAATCTCCTATGACATTAACATTACATTCACAGGTTTTTTGCATTAAATTTTCCTCCTTTTCATTGTAGAGCAAAGGGTTAAAAGCCCAGTGATGCTCCTCTAAGGACTTATGGCAGCACAAGCAATTTAGCCACTACTTAAATTGATAAATGCACATTTCTAAAATGCACGCACAGAACATCACTCAAAATGCAAATGCACAGTAGACAATTTTCTGTTTGTAACACTCTTAGGGCTGGTCTACACTAGACAGTTAGATCCACCCAGCTCATGGGTGTGAAAAATCCACATGCTTGAGTGACATAATTAAGCCGACCTAAGTCCCTGTGTAGACAGCACTTCCATCAACTTATCTACTGCGTCTTGGGGAGGTGAATTTACTACAGAAATCGCTTTAGAAAGTATCTACAGTAAAGAGCTACTGCTGGGCCACTGTAGCATCTTAACTGTAGATCTAGCTTTAGCAGTGGATACGCTCCTCAGTAATGAGGACTTTACATGCGTAGTTTCAAGATAAAGGCCTAGAGATTCACCTGAGCCCCATACAAGTTACTGGGGTACTGTAGAGGTACACGGGTTTGCCCGAATAGAGGAGTTTGTAGGATTGGGGCCTAAAAGTTTACCTGATTTTAGTTAGTTCTGTACAGAACTGTGGCAATAATTTTTCAAAATGGGAAATGTGTATTTTTCAGAAAGTTATAAGCATATGAGGGGAGGGGGTCTAATGGAATTTTACATTTGAAATGGTGTTTTCACTACTTCACAGATGTTGTAATACAATATAGTAATTTTAACACTTTTTAGATCATATAACTATTTCAGCCTAACTATGGGAAAATACTTGGGATTTGGGGACCCTGTTTTTAACAAGGGACAGAGATAATAGAATTTGTTCTCGGTTTTGTTTGTTTTACTGCTAGCCGTTTAATTTTAATGATAAGATGTGATGTTTGTTATTTGGGGAACAGTGAGTCACAATACTTTTCTCACACCTGAAAATGGTTGAGGTCCCAATTCTGTATTTTGAGCTGTGCAGGTAGACACCTGCACCTGCATGGACCCAGTTGCATCATCGGGGGCAAAGTTTGGGCTTTAATAACTTGTTTTTCCAAATAGTAATTCACTAGAACAAAATTATTTTGGTAGTGGCATTTGGCTTTCAAGGTTCATACAAATCTGAAACTATTCACAGAGATCTAGTGCAGCCTTAAGTGAAAACACTAATGGCTTTCAAATGGGATCTGTGTTATGCACCTTGTAACAGGGTGCTGGCCAAGAAGCTCTGATCCAGCCCCTGTTAGCTCAGCTCCTGCTAGCTCAGCCCCCAGCCAGGGGAGTTAATTGGAGCTGGCAGGGTGTGGCCCTTAGCAAGAAGGGCTTAAGGCAAAGCACCTGTGCACCTTCCAGGCCAGAGGGATAAAGCTGCCAGGAAGGAAGTGCTTGGGGGGAGGAACTGGAAAGGGAGGAGCAAGTGGCTGTTGTTCCCGGCTAGCTGCAGGAGCTAGCTGTCCCCCAAGCAGCTAAGCAAGAGTACTTGTATATAGTGGATAGTGTAAATAACTGTACATAGGTGGTGGTGGGGCTTGCACAAGGAAATAAAAGGGCACTGGTGTTGGCAACTGCGTGATCTCCGCTTATTTCTGCAATGAGCGGTGAAGGGCTCGTCTGCACACCTGTTATGTCCATTCTCTGTATTTTCCTGAACCACTTCTGCTGTTCCCATCTTTTTGATGGGTGATATGGACCTCCACAGCGAGTGCTAATGCTTTTTGAAATAGAGCATCCATCGCCTGAAGAAATCCTGACACAATGTCAGGGAGTTTATGTGAAAGTGCTACTTGAATCAGACAAGTCTATTGGGTTTTAAAATATGTATAAAATTCTTTGGGAAAAAAACTCGCTTCTCAAACACTGCTAGCATTCTAGCAAATAGATTCTGTTCTTCAAATATAGACAAAACACACGTATACACACTTACACCATCAAGAAATAGGGTGACCATTAATGTTGTTTGAGCTTAACTAAAAAATACAAATTATGATCTTTAAATAAATGTCTGCAATGTTTGCAAACTATGGATATGAAGGGAGGGTGGCAGAAAATTCAGAATGACTTAGGTTTCCTTCCATTACATTTTGGAATAAGAGATCATTCTGCTTTATTTATTTTTTTTCTAAATTACCAAATGGCTAACTTTTTTTTTTTAAGTTGGATGTTAAATGTACTCTGCAGAATTTTAAAATCCTTTCTCCTCATAATGAACAGTAATTAATATTTCTTCAGCTGACCCAGCAATATTATCTCCATTATCAATTCTCCAGCTACACTGATGTTAACACTTTATTAGGAGACAGAGCTGTTGTTCTTTAAATGATTGAGAGTTATTCACTGAATTACAAACGGTTCCTTCTTTCTAAGCTGATATTGGCTATCTGCCTTCTTTCTCTGATTGATCCTAGGTAGCCCTGTCCTAAACGAAGAGGGGTTTGTGGAATTCCGGGTTTTGGGCCCTCTACGATACATGTGGTGGTACCATGTGGTAGGGCTGATCTGGATCAGTGAATTTATTCTAGCATGTCAACAGATGACTGTAGCTGGGGCTGTTGTGACATACTATTTCACAAGGTGAGAACTTTTCAGACAGCTTTTTCTTAAGAGACCTAGTAACTGAATCATCAAAAATAACTGGGGCCAGGGCTTGTGGTGAAATGAGCAGATGTGTTCTGCCTGAAAGGTGAAAAGCAAAAGCAAACTCCCCAAATAAATAGTGTGTTTAGCTGGTTTTGTGCAATTTAAAGATGTTAGGCACTGCAGTCTTGTTTGCTCCTGTGTCCCATATATACAGTGAAGGCCTAGATGATTCATTTTTAAAAAACAAGTAAAAAGCACTTTGACATTCATCTCTTTTCAGTAATAAAGCCGATAAGCTCCATTTACATCAAAAGATGATTGGTGCTAATTGACTGGGATAACTTAATTGACAAATGCAGTCCTTTAATTCTTTTCACCCACACGCTTGTCTGTTTCCTAAGATTACAGGAAGTTCCATTACAGCCATCATTTTCATATGAATTCAGGCAAGTTTATATACTAATATTCAGGTGAAGCAAAATGTATGTATTAAATCTCCATGTACCATCACTGTGCATGAGTCCTAATTTGTAAATCATGCTATATTCATATCAGCTAATGCACGTATCGCAAGTCAAGTATAAGAGAGGGATGCATCAGGTGTTCTTAGGATAATAACTCCTAATTGGTAGTATTGCAGTGCTTAAAAATAATGAGAATTTTTTTTAAAAAAGCTTTTTTCTACCACAAAGAGGACTAGAAACTTTTTTTTTTTTTTTTTTTTAATGGAAGCTGATTTTCTCAATCACAGAGTTGATATAAGTCTTTAAGAAAAACTCTATCACCAGTCTTGAAATAATTTTGTGAGAATGATAAATACTGAAATGATATCCAGTGTTTTCCCTAATACAACTTTTGGCAACATTTTTGATTAAGAAAAGAAATGATAATGCTATTGAACTTATTTGCCTCTTTTAATAGTATATCTTTCTAAAGTGAAATTTCTCAAAATGTAACTGATTTTTTTATACTTCACTATATATTTGTTTAAAAAAAGAAATCTCTGTGCTCAAAAATCTGATCATTTAAGTTACACTTCCCATTCCAACTGGTCTCAAAGTAGTTTGAAAACAATAGAGGAACAGCACCTCTGGAAAAATGCAGCTGCTTCTGAAGCAGAGAGCATCAGCCATGTTGCACAGCAAGAGTGGTTGGAGTAAGGGAGGAAAATGTCAAACCATGACAAAGCCCTTATGCCTTATTAAAATTGCCATAAGGTCATCCGTGTCCATGCAGAGCAGATCAAGACCTTGGTTCAAATGTTCTCTCATATGAAAGATACCTTACAGTAATTTATTTTCATTGATATCCAGCAACCATTCATTTCATTGATATCCCTGCTGTGGTGGTGTTACAAATGTACAGTTTTTAAAAAATGTGCATAAGAAGGAAATACACAGGCGGCAGGAATAGTCTTGCTGCGGCATGGGGGCGGGCTAGATGATTTAAGAGCTCTTTTGCATCTCCAACATCTGTGAGGTTTTAACTGTGTTTTACCTGAAGGTAAATGAGTTTGCTCTTATCTGCTCCCTATCCATCATCTTTTAATGGGAATTTTGAGTTGTTAAATATCCATTTCCCTCTACTACTTTGCTTTCCTGCATATTAAAGTGTGGTTCTAGTCTGAAAAGTGACTCTGAAAATGGTACACTAGGGTTCCACGTTGTTGTTAATGATTTCTAGATCAAATGTACATAATTTGCATATAGAAAGATTTTTGTTTAACTGCCAGTCCCGGACTCTCACCTAGGCCTCTGAAAGCCAAGATGGGCTCTTTGCATTTCCTGTAATGCTGTGAGTCATAAGTAGGCTTGGCAGAATTTGGGTTATTTTTTATTATTTTGATGGATAATATCAATGTTCAGTTCAAGCATTTCATTCAATCTTCATTTAAATTTTCACAATTGAGAGGAATGATGGGGAAAGGTCAGAATTATTTAACGATAGTAGACGATGAGAATCAGAAAGTTAAAGCTTTTATAACTATTAAAACACAAGTTGTCAATATCCTCTATCAAAATATACGAAGCAAACATCCTTAAATCGAACTCAAGGAGCATTTTTCTTACTCTGCCACTGTGTATCATTGGCATTTACCAGCACCTGTTGGTAAAAATGTAATGCTTCCAAGCCTAGTCATAAAGTTCTTCTGGCCAGATTAGGTCCTCAGTTACACTTCTACAAGCCAATTGCCTTCTTCCTTTTGCACAGGTATAACTGGTTGGAAGTAGGTGAACTGTTTTTTGAAAGAATAAATAGAGTCCAGCTCACTGAAAACTGATTTCGGAATGCTAATAGGAGCCAAAAGTTGTAAAAACTTTTTTTCCGAAGTCAGCATGAATCAGTACATGCAGGGAGCAGGTCTGTGGAATTAGAAGGTGCCACTTTTTTATATTTTTCAAGTGAAACTGCTGTTAAGAAAAGGTTTTCCTAAATTCTGGGGAGGCATTTTATTATTGGAACACTGGCACTTTGTTAACCTTAATCCTCTGATACTTTTATCACTGCGTTTATTTTTTAAATACTTATCGAGCGCTCTTTCACTAAATGCTGAATGGAGCTGCTATGGGGGGGAAATAGTGGTGGCTTGCTATAGAAGACACAAATATGAATGATAAGAATATGTTTCTTAAAAGCTGTATCAGAAGACTGAATGTTCGTTCAGCTCTTAGAAATACATCCCTATTTCCCTTTATAAATACATCCTTATACTTTGGTACAGTACTGTATTTTGTTTTAATACTTGATTCCCTGGCTTTGTGGATAGGTATATTCAGAAATACAAATGGTCTGAAAACAGCTTTTGTGTGTGTGTGTGTGTGTATATATATATAATATTCCAATATATAAAAAAGGGAAAATTCTAAAATAAATTTGGGGGAGAGGAGGGAAGGACTTGAAAATGTAATTAGAGATTCATAAAAGTGTAGAGCTTTAAACATTTGATTGGTTGGGTATAACTATAGTGCAGGCAAGTGTCCCCTCCAGCTTAGCTGATGCCTCGTCCTTTTCCTGTGATTTCATTAGAGCTAATACTGTTATGGACCCTGCTTCTCATCAACAGTGTCCACTGGGGACTGGAATAAGACCACCAAATTACTTTTCGCCTGTGAATCCAGTCAGAACTTGTCTATAGCTAGTTTTTCTCACCTGAAGTCCATATTGATGATGATACTTTTATTTCTCTGATGATTTTCCACAGGGAGAAAAGGAATCTGCCATTTACTCCTATTCTGGCATCAGTAAATCGCCTTGTCTGTTACCACCTAGGAACAGTGGCAAAAGGTTCTTTCATTATCACATTAGTGAAGATTCCACGAATGATCCTTATGTATATTCATTCCCAACTCAAAGGAAAAGTAAGGGAGACCTACTTATTATTAAAATACTCAGTTCCAAATGCTTGAAATTTGACCCTAAGTTTTGACCAAAAAAGTGTGTGTGTGTTCATGAAACTGAAGGGCTAATTTCAGAATATTCGGCCCTTAAAGTATTTCCCATGCATTTAAATGTAATGGTCATTCATGTTCTTTGTCCTTTGGGTTTTTTTTAATGTACTTGGGTTTTTTTCCCCTGTTGCCATGCTAGGAGAATGCCTGTGCTCGATGTATGCTGAAATCTTGCATCTGCTGCCTTTGGTGTCTAGAAAAGTGCCTGACTTACTTAAATCAGGTAAGATTTTATATATTATATAAATTATATATATTTTGACTTTTTATATAAAGGCTGACAATTTACCTGATTGAGGAAGGCTAGTCTTAAACCAGAAGATGGAGTAATTTTTTCCAAAGTTGACACATCAAATTTGTACTTTGGAACTTGATTGAACCTGTGAACCTCAGCCATGTCCCCATTACTGAAATTAAAGTACATTGTGATCTCACTGAGTTTCATTACATTAGTCCTCATTTAGAGCGCCTGTGTGAAAATTGTCCAAATTCTTCTTTCTGGAAAAGACATTTTGTCCTTTAAAAATGACTAATCATGTCTAAGCAATATAGCATTAGAGTTTAATGGTTGAATACAACATCCCCTTCAGTCCCTTCCCACTCTTTCCCCTCCTCCCCCAGGCGCTGATTCTCCCCAGGCACATTTAAGTTTGAAAGTGTATTTATGGTAACAGTGTGTGGAGCTTTTCTCCTTTTTAATATTTAAGCATCACATATTTGAGAATATGTATTTCTTTTAAGTCACTCTCTTCCTTTAAGGCTATGTCTACACAGCAGATGGGAGGTGCAATTCCCATCTCAGGTAGCTGTATACATACTAGTTCTGCTTGCGCTAGCATGCTAAAAATAGTAGGGTAGCTACGGCAGGTCGGGCTAGTGCCAGAGTCTATCCATGTCTGAGATCCTAAGTGTGTATTCAGGTGGCTAGCCCCAGATGCCAGCTCGAACAGAGCTGTCATGGGTACATCAAACTGAGCTGGGAATCGTCCCTCCCAGCTTCAGTGTGGTGTTATCTAGAGAAGGATCTAGAGAAGGGTGTTTAATCGTATCTGTTTCCTTGTGGGAGAGCTGTGCAGTAGTCTGTTAATAGAGATCTCTTTTTTTACTATTGTTCAATTTGTTTTTCTAATTTGACACACACATTTTGTGTAATGGAGCTCTTCCATCTTTCATTTCTCAACCCCCACGATTGTGAACCCAGCTACCTTTGTAAGCAAGCTCAGTCACCCCCTTGGGTCAGATTAAAGTCATACAGAACTTGTACTCCTTGTAGATCCACAAGATAGGTTTTTGGAAGCTGCCTCATTGGAAGCTTGGTTTTCAGAGTTGTGATGAAACTACCAGACAAAGCCTTACAGCATACCATAAAGTTCTAGCCTGGGCCTAGTTCTGGCCTGCCCTCACCAGGCCTTGTTTTTGAATTGTCTTCATGAAGATCATTAGTAAAGTGTGTAATTACTGGAAATTGTCTTTGTTACCCTTAACTTACCTATTTAGTGATGCTGGGCAGAACTAGAAATGCTTTCTTTTCCATCATCTAGAAAGCAACTTCTCTGAAACATGTGACCCTCAAACTATTGTATGGCCTGAGAGAGAGAGAGATTTTTGTCCCGCTGCTTAACTTGGTAGTAAGGTCACTGTTCACCTCCTACTCCTGCAGTGAGATTCCAGATTCTTCTTCCATTAGCATTTTGGTGTGAAATTGATATATACGTGGCAAGAATAAGCAAGGCAGGTGGAGAAGTGGTTATTCCCTCCAATATTGTTCTCTGTGTATTGATTCAACCACTGCCCCAGAGGGACTTGGTTTAGCAGCCTCAAGGTGAGCAGCGACTGAGCACAAATCCTTGCCTTTTTTGTTTATGAAATCAGCAGTGAGCACTGATGGGATTTTTCATTACACAGTTCCTTTCCTCCCTAATTCTGGGATGGAGCTGATTGTCTTGAAAGTGAGTGTCATATTACTGAGTCCTCATTATTAGATTTGTACTTTTAAAGATCTCTTATTTAATCAAGCGTCTCATGGCATTCTGCTTTCTGCTGTGGAAGGGGATGGGAGGAGAAAGTCTTGTTGCCATAGCAGATAGATAATGGGAACGTGAGCTCTGGGGAATGTTAAAGGAAAGGGGACGGAGTGTCTGTGACTAATTCTTCATTTTGCTTTTCCCTAGAATGCATATACAGCCACAGCTATAAACAGCACCAACTTCTGCACCTCAGCAAAGGATGCCTTTGTCATTCTAGTGGAGAATGCTCTGCGAGTGGCTGCTATAAACACAGTGGGAGACTTCATGCTGTTCCTGGGAAAGGTATGCCTAAAGCGTGTACTGTTACAGACCTGGAACAAGTCTACTTGCTGTCAGAAACCTTCCCTGTGCTTTCACTCCAGCTACAATGTGCCTCTGAGTGCTTGTTTTCCCTCTGCCTACTGCGGCGATCCATCCCATCCTGCTGTTTCCGATCAGGAACATGATGGAATGGAGCAGGAAAGGGAAGTGTAAAAGAATTTCCAGGTGGTGGTGGGTAAGACTGGTCAGAAAGTGCACATTGCAGGCATTCAGCTGAAAATTCCAACTTTTTGTCATCAAAAACAGTTTAGCTTTCAGTTCCTTTGGCAACTGAAAGCTGAAAAAAGTCTGGCCAGAAGTTTATGGTTTTCCAATGGAAAATCTAAAATGTAAGGAAAGCAGACCCTTCCCATAATAACTTATCATAGAATCTCAGAGTAGGAAGGGACCTCAGGAGATCATCTAGTCCAACCCCTTGCTCAAAGTAGGACCAATCCCTATTTTTGCCCCATATCCCTAAATGGCCCCCTCAAGGGTTGAACTCACAACCTGGGTTTAGCAGGCCAATGCTCAAACCACTGAGCTAAACCTCAATTTTCCTTCAAAAAGAATTTCATAAATTTTCAGCCAGCCCTTGTCGTAGGGGTTGAATGGGAGGCAGCAGGACTTTGTATTGACAGCTGGGAGTTGCCTGTTGTGAGAATAAAGAGGAAAGAGTTGGGACCAAGTTTATTCCAAGGTAAAAAGATTACTAAGAACTGTTGTTGCAGCTCAATTTTCTATTTCTTTAGGAAAAACCAGAACCCAGTAAGTTACTGTTACACCTGAGTTGACTTTTTGTGTTCTTATTTACTAAACACTAGTCCAGCTGTATCAGGTGTAGCCCCACAAGTACCCGTCAGCATTGGGGCCCTTCATGGAATGAACAGTCTATTCTCTGTACACTCCTCTCTGGGTATTAAGTCACATTGCAGTGGGCTGCACTCTTTTAAGAGTGGTTTTCTAATCCAGTAAATAAACAAATCAATACAGAGTGGTGGGAATGAGCACATAATGAAGATACAGGTGCCTTGAGGGTATCGAAGTGAACAGTGCAGTTCTCTGGAGTAGTCTAGCATGCCAGGAAATATCTCCAGGAAAAAATGGCTTTCAGATCATTAGATGAACAGACGGGTGGCAGTAATGCTTAAATAAGCAGCGCAGACTATCAAACAATAGTGCTATCAGCAATATGCTGCTGCCCGGTCAGCCCATCTCTTCTTCCAGCCTAATGCAATATCTGAATAATATAGTGGAAACTGACCTATTTTGCAGTGTTTGGTTTTTAAATGCAGAGTATGGTGTATTCATAAAAACTACATTGACACTCAGTATGACGTTTCTTAGGGCCACTTTCACAAATTTTTGGGAAACTACCTGAAAGATCAGGATGGTAGCCGTGTTAGTCTGGAATAGCAGAGTTAACAAAGTCCTGTGGCACCTTAAAGACTAACTATAAAGTTTTGAAGCATGAGCTTTCGTGGGCTAATACCCACTTCGGGTATTAGCCCACGAAAGCTCATGCTTCAAAACTTTATAGTTAGTCTTTAAGATGCCACAGGACTTTGTTAACTCTACCTGAAAGATGTGTAAAAATGCCTTACACTGTTAAAATCAGTTAGAAATAAGGCTTATTTTACAGAGGGAACCTGGTATACAAAGTAATTCTTAGCAGCCTTCCTGTTGCATATAGGAGAGACTGGAACAAGCTGAAGGGATATTTTGTCTGTGTGTGTCTGCAAGCAGAATTTGTATAAAGCATATTAGTTGGTGGATCTGGTTATATTCATTTTTATATTCTATACAAAGTACAGACCTAGAACTGATCCCTGACCCAAGGAGTTTATAATTTGAATAAACTGACAAAACAACAAAGTTAGGTTTTGTCTTACTACGGTATCTTATTTTCCCCCTGGAACAGTGGGTGAGTGGCAGCTTTGTATTTACTCATGTGAATTAGCTTTTGGGCTTTGAAAAGATGGCATTCTTCTCTGCGCAGGCACAGCATTGAAAACAGCTGTCTGGATCCAGCAGCACGTAGGCTTTTAGTAGCATTTAGTGTCTTGTGGTGAAGTCAGTGACACGGTAGGATCCAGTTCTCCCACCCCTGTGAGATTAAAGTACATGAAAAATAATCCAACGGCTTCTGCAATCATTCTTGTCTTTTTGTTTTCTCTGCTTCAGGTCCTGATCGTTTGCAGCACAGGCTTGGCGGGGGTTATGTTGCTGAACTACCAGCGGGATTACACAGTATGGGTGCTGCCTCTCATCATCGTCTGCCTCTTTGCTTTCCTGGTGGCTCACTGCTTCCTGTCAATTTATGAAATGGTCGTGGATGTCCTCTTTTTATGTTTTGCCATTGATACAAAATACAACGATGGAAGCCCTGGTAGAGAATTCTACATGGATAAAATTCTCATGGTAGGTTAGTTTTCCTCCCCTCTGCCTTGAGTCAAAGGAACTATACTATTTATAAAGAATTTAGTGCAAGCTTCTGACGCCATTCAGAACAAAAATCCCAGGGTCAGCCTTTTTAGAGACCTTTCTCTTGGGTACAGCGGAAAGTACAGTGAAACCTCCATTTAATGGACTAATTCGGGTGAGGGGGTGTCCGTTAAATGAAAAAGTCCGTTATTTAATAATAAAAAAAACCGAGCTATCGGAGCAGCAGCCCGACCGCCGCAGGGTCGGACCGGCAGCTCCGCAGCCCGCCCGCTGCTGGGACCCGGGTGGCAGCCGGGATCCGGCAGCCAGCCCGCCCGCTGGCGGGACCAGGGCGGGACCCAGCAGCCGGCAGGCAGCCCTGCCGAGACCCGGGCGGGAGCCAGCAGCCAGCCCGCCCGCCAGCCAGCCCTTCCGCTGCCTGGACCCGGGCGGCAGCCGGGAGCCGGCAGCCAGCCCGCGAAAAACGGATTTTGGATGCATCAGACTTGCTCATAAATTTTTTCCGTTGCATCCGAAGTCCGTTAAATCGGGGTCCGTTAAATCGGGGGTTTACTGTATTGCCCAGGTTGGGGTTTTTTAACCAGACCAACAGACCAGCCTTTGCTCAGACAGTGTCTCTCCGAGTCCTCAAATAGCGGCACTTACAGCCCAAGTTGCTGTTGGCTTCTTCTTTGACAGGGACATAGTAGGCCATGTTACAGTTACACGATGTCCATGCTAGAGAGCTTACAGTGGCACAGCTGTACCGATGCAGCTGTGCCACTGTAAGAGCGGCTACACCACAGACCTGTGCCAACAGGAGACCGTTTTCCCTTCAACATAATTAAACCACCCCCAATGAGCAGTGATAGCTCTGTCGGTGGGAGAAGCTCTGCCTGCTACCACTTAAGCCGGTAAAACGTATGTTGCTGAGGGGTGTGGTTTTTTTCACACCCGCGTGACATACATTTTGCCGACATAAGTGGTAGTGTAGACATGGTCTTAGTTTCTTAATTTAGATGTCCCCACCTCACCCCCATGTACATCTGATGTACCAGAAATGGGGAAGTAAAAATCCTCTTAAAGCCAACATTAGACTGAATTCAGTGCTAATTCAGAATTTCCTGTATTTATTTTGTGCCAGTCATCAGCATGTGGACGCCCGGGATGGGTGGAGGCATGTAAATGTAATAGTTTATACAGGCAGGATGGTTAATGCTGTCTGCAAGGATCTTTTGATCCTATATGGGAAATCTGAGTGCCAAAGGGCTAAGAGACATGGGGAGGTGGTATCTCGTGTTTTTGTGTTTGATTTTTGGGGCAAGACAGATTACCTTTTGTGACGTTGACAGGGAATTTTATATGTGAGCCATAGCCTTGCACATTCCCTGGCTGTATTTCAGTGAGCAACCAGCGGAAGAAAGATTAAGCCACTTGACTTATTTTGCAGGAGTTTGTGGAGAACAGTAGAAAATCAATGAAAGAAGCTGGCAGGGGCGGTGGAGCTGAAGGCAGAGAGCTAAAACCAATGGTAGGTGCAGATGAGGAGGTGGCCATCCTCCAAGAATTTCACTTTTACTTCCTCTCCCTCTTTGTCTTTACTGACTGCACTTCTTCAGGGGAAGTTTTTGTTCTTTGTATCACTCAAGATGTTCTGCTTTTTCTGTTTGTGAGCTTGCCTATCACCTGGATGGCAGAGTTTTTGTCACAGCTGAGACCATCTCCTGTAAAAGTAAGCTGAAAGGAACTGTATCTTGTGAAACCGAAATACAGCGGATTTAGGGTCAGGATTGCAGCAGTGCCCACAACGTGCTAGTTGGTACACACAGAAGACAGTCATCTTATTTTGTAAGATCTGAGGGGCAGGGAGTATAATTAATTACTAGCATAGCCCAGCTTAACCCTCTTTCCATTGGTGAACTAAATTCTTAATTTTGCATTCAGTATAAAAGCCCGAAAAACACTTAGGAGTTGTATCCTAACACAATGGAGCCATGGACGTCATGTTCACACCAAATTATTTTAAACTGTGGCAAGGGATTGGATACAGTGTTCCTTTCAACCTGCTTAAAATAACATTTCTCCCAGTTGTTTGTTTTTTATTGCTAACAATTTATGTTGCTGTCTCTTGCGCTCTCTATTTTCATCTCACATTGCCAGATACAGGGACAATGCATCACTTATGCTTCTGAAGTCTTAACCACCACCTGTTTTCACTCACGCTGTGCCTATAAAGGCATTGCATGTTTAAGTATCCTGTAATAAGGAACATCTGTAACTAATATAGATAATGGAGTTATCCATCTTGCAAGGTGAGCTTGGGACTTGGAGAACGGGGAGCCAGGCTTTCTGTGTATAAAAGATGGGCAGGTATAACTGAACTAGTTAGAAATGATCCTGTTAATAATGATGCTAGAACAGCATTTCCTATTATGTCAATACCTGCCATAGGGTATGGTGGGGTTTGTGTTGATTCCTCCAACAATAGGTAGTAACTCTTTTAAATCATAAAAAGTCCTGAAATCCAAATACATTTCCTTATAGTAGAAAATTCCTTTTTAATATGGCATATATAAAGACATGCTGTGCCAGCACTTTGACCTAGAAAGATTGAATCCTGCTCTCTGATCAACTCTGTAGCTGTGAGGAGTGTTCTACTACGTTATTTATACAATCTGTTGTAGCATACCAACCTAGATTAGAATTGGTCTTTCATTATTGTGGGTGCCAAGAGTTAGTTACTGTTGTCATCCTTAGAATTGTGCTGAGTAATTCCCATGCACAATTTCCGCAGTGTATAGACACTTAGTCCAGTGACAGCGGTTTGGCTCACTTATTGTGACCTGTGTGGTTTAGTTCAAACTTCCCCTTGCACAGTCTTCTGGAAGACCAACATTTTAGCCATGACTGGCCTTTCTCCACCTTAAAATATTTGTTAAAGCATAAGTGCTGTTGTATATCTAAATATAGAACAAGAAAGTTTTCATATGTATGATCTACCATTTCCTTCAAGGAGTAATTCCAACTAAGTGAACATTAGAAGCAACTTCTGGGATTTTCAATCCTATCTAAGAGTATGCACAGCTCCCATTAAAATTAGTGGGGATTAGGTGTCCAAATCCTCCTAAACAGCCTTGAAAATCCTAACCCAGGGTGGCCAACCTGAGCCTGAGAAGGAGCCAAAATTTACCAATGTACATTGCCACAGAGCCACGGTAATACGTCAGCAGCTCCCCGACCCCGCTTCCAGCACCTCCCACCCACCAGCAGCCCTGCCAATCAGTGCCTCCCCATCCCTCCATGAACCTCCCAATCAGCTGTTTCGTGGTGTGCAGGAGACTCAGGGGGGAGGAGCAAGGGCATGGCAGGCTCAGGGGAGGGTTTCAGAAGGGGTGGAGAGGGGGCAGGGCCTGTGGCAGAGCCAGGGGTTGAGCAGTGAGCACCCTCCGGCACATTGGGAAGTTGGCGCCTGTAGCTCCAGCCCCGAAGTTGGTGCCTGTACAAGGAGCCGCATCATAACTTCTGAAGAGCCACATGAGGCTCTGGAGCCCCAAGTTGACTAGCCCTGTCCTAACCTAAAGCTATTTACTCCACTCCCAATTCAGAGTACTGGTTTACATCAAGTAGTGTCCTAATAACGTCCACCTTATAGCTAGTGCACACTGCTAAAGATGCTAAAAGCTGTTAGTCGAGAACTTTCAGACTTGGTTGCTTAAGCTTGGTTCCTCCACCATATTTGGGTACTTCCATAAGTAGATCCTGTGAAAAGAAAGGCTGAACATCCACACTAACACAGCCTTGAGAGGAAGCTATAGACACTTAGCACCCTTGGAAGTCAGGCCTCTTGTTTAGCAACCTATCTTTAGGCCACTCAGGTTTTGCAATTTATCTTTTGCTTACAGAGGATTGCTAGAGAGGTGGTGTGAGCCTGGGACAGAAAGGCAGGAACTCTTTTATTTCCAGTTCTGATACTAACTTAGTTGCCTTGCACAAATCATCTGACCATATTTTCTGAAGTGGCTTCCAATTTTTGGGTGCCTAATTTCAGCTGCATGGAGTCCAGAAAAGCAGGAATTAAACACTAATAACAAGAAGATCCAGAGCTCTAATAGTTAATGCTGACCTTTTGGAAGGGATCTAAAACCTGATGCTTCAGGGTTGAAGCCCATCTCTTAACTATTAGAGATTAGGATAAAACCTTCATGGGGAGAAGGGGGGGCACCTTTCTCTGAAGGCCATTATCAGAGAGGATACTGGACAAGACGGACCATAGTTCTGATATGGTCCGGCATTCCCTCTGTTCCTAAAGTTGAGTTCCCAAAAATTAAAGGCCAATTTTGGGAGTTCGGGCCTTCAGTACTTTGCCTCAGTTCCCTCATTTATAAAGTAGATGGAGTCTCTCTCAAGAGTGTGGAGGATTAGTTCAGAAATTCAACTGGCCACCTAGAATTACAATTCTTAAAAATCTGAGTGGAAATATTTAGGAGTTGTCATTTCTAAAGAGACTGTCTAGGTTCAAAAACAAGGCGTTTCAAACTTTACTATTTGTAGTGATCCTTTTAGATCAATTTCTTCAGTTAATTGACATGTGTCTAAGACTGTACTGTATGACTTTGTTT
Organism: Sternotherus odoratus; assembly: GCA_032164245.1. Classification (NCBI taxonomy): domain Eukaryota; kingdom Metazoa; phylum Chordata; order Testudines; family Kinosternidae; genus Sternotherus; species Sternotherus odoratus. Next base: position 2,305,549 of record JAVMKO010000007.1, on the reverse strand, counting down.
TCTAGGCCCCTGGAGCAAGTTCATCTTGAAACTAGCCAGCCATTATGGAACCCATTGACATTCCAAAACACTATATATAACTAAGCAGCCAAAATCAGAAAAGGAACAGGGATTTAATACTTTTTTTAATGATTATTTTTGTGAAACATGTACTCTTTTCATACGGGTGGCTTTTACAAGCAACTTTATCATTGTTCCTTTTTTTTAATCATTGTGGTCATGGAAATGTTAAGATTCTTATCTGATTAAGATACAATCTAGAGGAGGAATCAGTTATTTAAAAAAAAAAACCTAAATCAAGACTGTTGGTTAGTGTCAGATTTATCAAGTGTCCCTCAAAATTGAAGTGTAAATGAGAATTCTGTTTAAATCAGCTCATTTAGGATTTTATATTTAAACACAAATTGATCAGTGACTTTTGGGGAAATGCTTCAGATTTAAAAAACAATTAGTTTTAGGTGTTTTTAAAAGGGTTTCAATGAGAGTCATAATTATAACTCATTTGTAGTCAATCATTTTACCCACCAACCCTAATGGAGCCCAGTGGGGTTACACATTGTTTTGTTTCTAAATTTCAGATATCAAAATAACCAACTCCTCAGGTATTTAGATGTTGTGAGAGCCCCTGCATTTCTATGAAAGAGAAACTAGAAAATGGGAAAGGATGAGTTTTATATGCAACTGTTTTCCGTTTTACTTTATTTTCCCCTTTGAGTTCAGTAGCCTCCTTTGCACTTCATAAGGCTCCTTCGAAGGGTATGGATTCTCCAAACGAGCAGTTGAACAAACTGATCATTAAACTCAGCCTTAGCCATACTCCTCATGATTCATTCATGACTAGATCTAAGGATGCTGGACACGGGGAGAGAAACAAACTGTACAAAGAGTATTTTAAGTTGTTTTTATTTAACTCCAGAGAGATTTGGGAAGTTTAAATGTAAATGGCCAGGCCTTGGCTGTTTTCTCATTCATATTAGTATGTACTGTAGGCGGTGGGTAAAAGAAGAAAGGGTAGATAACCATTTCTTTGGGAATGACACTGCCATGGTATCTAAAATTATCCACTAACCATAAGAGAACTTGTTCATTTTAATTCTTGAGTGTTTAAAATTTTTCATTCCTGAAGCTTACCAGATATGAATGCTAATACTCCATTGTTCGGCTTATTGTAATGGTAAATGCTTAATGTATTTGCTAAGAACTCATGATCTGTTCATGCTATATACTCCTTTTTGTTACAATTTTTTAAGAAAACTATTTTTGTTAATGTAAAGTTAATATTTCAGAGCAGAATTTTTAAACTTATTGCACTAAATACAAGCTCTGTAAGAATAAATAATGCCTCAATGGTTTGTTCACTCCATACAAGAAAATCTTTTGAAAGAGAGCAGCCCTTCCAGCTAAGCTTTGCAAATGGATTAAAGAGGGATGTGTGGAGAAGCATACGATTAATGCCACCAGGGTTTTATCAGCAACTGTTTGCTTCTGTGCTTCCTTTCAAAGGATCAGACCTTTAAACTGCTGCCGAAGGTAAAAGGCATCCTTTATTTTTTTAATTAATGAGTGCTCTTAACAGTTCCAGTGGTAGCTAACAATTTCTGTTTCTATAAGTCACTTGATACTTCAATTTTTTTCAGACTTCTTGCAATAAAAATCAGGATTAATAAAAGGATTTACCCTTTTCATAACACAAACCAAACAGTATGAATATAAATAAATTGTAGCTGTTTGAGGCCAAAAAACTGGTTTAGGCCCTGATCCTGAAAACACTTATGCAACTGTGTAGCTTTGTTCAAGGGAGTAATTCCATTGACTTCAATAGGACTGCTCATATAAGAAAAGCTATGCACCTGTGTAAGCATTAACTGGATCAGGGCTTTAGTCTGGGATTTTAATTGGAGCACTGGTTAGGTCTCTCCATGTAAATTAGGTGCATCTGCCAGGACGTCTGAGATGTTAGAGCAGCCTTCATTTGTGCCTGCAAGGAGTTCCTGCTGCAACGGCTCAGCTGCAGCTCTGGTTTGGACCCACAGAATACTTGCATAGGTCAGTGGGGTTTGGCAGCGAGTTAAATGCTGGCTCGGCAGGATCATAGAAGCTGGATTCCAAAGCTAAGAAAAGGATTTGTCATGTACCTAGCTACTCCACTGAAACTGCCGCTGACCCCCTGTTTCTGAAGACATTATTTGACGTGCTCTGACAGAAGCCTTGGATTCGGCTCACTTTGATGACCTAACATCAGATTCCTGCCATGACAGTTGCACAACGTTGGGTTCTCTGCTTCCTGGAAGCTGTGAGGGGATGGGGTGCTTTTCAGTTAACTTACAACTGGAACTGTAATCGGAAACAAATTTTGTATTTTTGTATAACTTGCCTGTGCACCATTTTTATAACAGGGCCTGTTTTACAAATAAATTGGTTTTATTATTACAGTGTGTAGAAGTTATGGACAACACTTTTGTATGGGTAGCTGTAATTTTCAAGTTATCTATCATTATAAAGTTCTTGATCAATTCAAGGGTGCCATTCCTTAGTGTATGTACAGTGTGCATAGCTTTTCAGTTACAAAGTAAGGTCATGCCTTACTGAACTATCACATGCCCTGGCTGTTCAAAAGCATTCCTTTCCCACGCAGGCTTTCTAGTGGCACTTGTGTTTTGGATGTTCTTTCAAACTTACTTTTGCAGCAGACTACAAGCTGCCCTCTTCCTTCCTAGTCCCTCCTTTGTGTGTGGAGATAGAGGTGGAAAACAAGTCTCTAGAGAAAGTTGCTTGCAGAGACCTGTTGCCTATCCTGATAATGAGGGTAGTGTGACACAATTTCTCCTGCAGCAATATCTATGGGGCAGCTGAGATGCTGGTCACTGCCAGTGATAAAGGAATGACACACTTCTTCCTATCTGGTTATCAATGCTAATGTCAGTGCTACCATTCCCTCCTGCACTGGGCAACACTTTCTGGTGAGAGGGTGGCTGAGAAGGATAAAACTGGGGAACCCATCTCCATAGGATGCCCCTAAAAACGCTGCATAGGCAAGAAGGATAGCAATTCAGCCAGGTCTGCTTGGATTTAACATCCTAGCCTGCGTGAACGACAGCACATTTGGATTGTAGCATATTATGCAACATGCATCTAGCTTTGGTCACTTGGGCTTGAAAGACCAGAAGACTTGTCCGCTATACTTCAGGTGGAGACCGAGCAGTGTCGGGCCCTTCCTGCCTCTCCCTGTTCTTAAAGGACAGACCTACCTGCGGAAAAGCTCTCATTTCTATAGTTCTCTTTCAGCATAGGGGCACCAAGCAGCTGTGCCGCCCTCAGCATGTGCCAAGGGCATCCTCACCTGCCCAAGGCAGTGATTCAGGAGATCACCTGGACTGAATGGGGTGATTTAAGGTGCTCCCCCTCCACTTTGTTCCGAGTCCTGCCTGAGTCCATCCCCTCTTCCTTAGCAGTTGCAGTCATTGCACTCGCCATGTTTGGGAGAAGGTACTGGCACAGTGAGATCTCAGCGCTGCTCCACAGCTAGCCTCTTAAGCATGTGATGCGAACAACTCAACATGCATCCCCAGCCCCTGTTCTTGGTTTGATTCCTGGGGTTACATTCAACCCCAAGCGTGCCCGTTGGCAGGGCTGTCTTAAGTACAGCCTTAGTTTGGCTCTGTAGCTCAAGAGGGTCTTATTGTTTGCGGGTGATCAAGAAGGGAGGCACTTAAGTGGGGCTCACTCATCTGGAAAATCCAGTTATGGGCCCCATTTACTCACCGCTAATCTAGAGCTTCTCCCTCTGCTGGCAATAGCTGCCTTTTGAAAGGGCTTTCCCCACAATAAGCAACTCCCAGGCACCAAGATGCCCCCTTTTCCTGAGATGCACACTGGCTGATGGCTCTCCCAATGGAGAATGGTAGAAACGAGAGTCCCAGCTGAGTCAAATGTTCTACCATCCAAAACTGCCAGGATTTGAGTTTCTCTTTGACGTGCCCTCATGACATGCACTTTAATGGCTTGCTCTCAGCAGTTAAAATGTATTCTATGAATGTATGTTGTGGATTCAGAGTAAGATACATTTAGCAGACTTTTGTATAGTGTATAACCACCAAACAGTGATCATTCTGGTCTTCATACATATTACACATTGTATTGAGTAACAGTCATTTAAGAAGTACTGTGGGCCAGATCGAAGAGTGGGTGTCTAACTTGAAGCACCTTGTTTTGAGAGTCTTGGCCTGTGCTTTTCCTAAATCTAAGCATCAGCTTCATAAAGTGTTTGTTAATAATAGGTCCCGAGCTACATTATGGTTGAACAAAGCCTGTAGTTTTTCAATTTCATATTCCCAAACCCAGCTCTAAAACTAACAGATTTGTCTGAAACATTGTGCGCACTCTGATAACAAAGACATTCAGCTAAGTCACTTTTAAATGTATTTTTTTAAAACAATGTCTTTGACACTTGCTGTTTATTATCGGCTTTGGGCAGAGACGAGTAAGTTTCTCTGTTTCATAGGCTGTCTAGCCACCTGTTTTCTCAAGCTGCTTTCCTTTATGGATAGATGAGAGAGGGCTAGAATCTCACTACTTTTGTGTGTAGCCTGGGGTGTGTTATGAAAAACATTGAGAACCGTTGGTGTACCACAGAGCTGCAAAGTTTAGCTTCAATAACGTTTTGGCTCAGTTGCGGTGACATTCTAAAATTATGAAAATACTTTTCTATTCTCATTAAGCTGTTTGACTCCATTTATTTTTAAAATGGATTTGACCATCTCGCATTCTCTTTAAAGAATGAAATAGCTTTTGGACAATTAAAACCCTTTGGGCAGGTTTGCTCCCCAAAGGGGAAAACATGTGAATTATAATGCTCTGAATATACCTGTTCTCTACAGGAAGTTTCAGAGGAATTAGAACAAATGGCTGTCTGGAATTTCCATGTTGAATTAGCCAAAATCCTATAAAAATAGGTGGTGGAAATTCTATCAAAAAAAACAAATTACCAAGTACTATGGGATCAAAACCTGTTTGTTTTATGGCTGAAATTGGTCCCAATTGATGTTCAAATAAATCAAGCAGGATTTGATCCTTTGGTAGATTCTGTAGAAATGTTGGCCATACTTTAACAGAGAACTAAGACTGCTGCAAGGTTTTACAGCAGAACCTCCACCAGTCTTGAAAACTGAATGCAATGCTTTAAATAAATTCAAAGAATGCTTTGACCTCTGAAATATTTGATGGAGGACATAAATAGATTACATTACAAGCAGCAAACAATTTTAAACTACCTTAAGTTGGTTTTCTCTGCAGCAGTTAAAGGCATCACTGACCCCTAGAACAGCAATGCCTGCATTTCTTCTAGACGATATAGGTATTAACTTGTACAAGATGAGCCGATGCTTTTCTTGGCAGGTAAAAATGTGTTTGGCTGGGATTTCCAGAAGAGCTTAGGAACGCAATTCCCATTGAAAGTCAGAGGGAGTTCCATACCTCACTCCATCAGCCTCCTTTGCTCTTAATGCAAAAATACTTCACTTACTTTAATGTTGGGATTGGGCAGATCTTTACCAGGAGAGTGAGAGCCCAGGTGTAAGTTAGGGGACCTACACAGCAGAAAAAGGCCAGAGAGGCAGTCAGCAAGGTCTCTTCACTGTGGAGTAATGTTCCTAACAAAGCAATGCAAGTTGACATGAGCAGAATGAAAAGAAGCCACCAACCCTCCTTCCCTGAAACCTCTGTGCAAAGAGTGGGGAAAGATGAGCTGCGGTTAACACTTTGTTCGCTAGGAGCCAGGTAGTCATCCTATGCTTGTCACACCAGGATTATTCATGTTTGTCAACAGCTCCTAGTTTACAGGCTCAGCCTGCTCCCACTGAAGTTAGTGGGAGTTTCACCCTTAAATGTGGTGTGAGCAGAAGCAGGCTCTTACTCCACCTCCTTGGACAGATCGGGAAAGAGACCAGCCTCACGTGCTCTCCTCTGGGTGAGTGGTGCTTGGTTTACGAGAAGTCTTGTTTCCTTCCTGCCATTTTGAAGGAAGTTCTCTGTCAGAGTCATTAGACCACGGCTCTGGCTGAGTCGCTGAAGTCCTTAAAACTCAATTTAAATACTTCATGTTCTAGAGAATCCACCATTTACTCTAGTTCAACCAAAGTGCCTGTGCCGCGGAGGCGGGGGTCTCTGCCAATCTGTCCTGGAAACCAATTCCTTCCCAATCCCAAGCATGGCAGAGTCAGACTTCAAATGCCTTCTCAGTTTTACAAGCTGGGAGCTCTAGAGGAGCTGAGCGGAGAGAATGGATGGTAAAACGTAGATACACCCTAGCACAGTTGTGTTCAAAGGTGTTCCCATCCTGCACCAAAAAGGTTGGGAATCACTAGCTGGCGGGTGGCCATGCTGACCTGCCCGGGATCTAAGATATGTGTCTTGTGCACTCAGCCACAGCTCTTTGGCCACTGTAAAATAGGGTTTACATCTTGGTTCAACATGGCTGTAGGTAATGACCTTGATTTTTAACAGGTGAGGGCGCAGATGACTGGTACCTGTTTAATAAGAATGAGGCGGGGTCTGGGAGAGAATAGGGGAAGGGGAGGCACTCGACAAAACAGTACTGCGCTTACCTTGCCGAACACTCATTCTTACAGGGCCAGAGCCGCAGCTGGTGTAAATGTCACTCTGAAGACAATGGTGTTTCACTGATTTACAGCAGCTGAGGTTCTGGCCCACAGCACTGTCAGCTCCCACACTCAACATGTAGGCTGCAGGTGTTGCCGCCCTGGCTTCACTGTGATTAAAACAAGCATGTCTGTGACCCAGGAGCAGAGACTGGTGGTAGAAATCCGGTAGCTGGGAGAGGGGACATGTCTCCAGAACGGCAGTGGATTAGAACGACACATGGCCCAGATCCACAACTTAGCTACCTCCTTCCTCTCCAAAACAGCCTCCAGTTTCCTTCCTCAAAGCCTGAGTAGTGTGTGCTCCGCACCCTGGCTAAACGGGTTGCACAGCAACCTGCCTGTGTCTACCTTCCCTTACACAGGAGTGGCCCCCGAGGGGGCAGCCTGCACCCAAGGTGTGTCTAGGAGTCCTACCCTGGCAGCAGGTGGCAGCCATCGGATGAGTGCTCTGCTGCTTGCTATCCACTAACTCATTGGTGCCCACCCCCAATATTGCAAGGGGCCTGCCTTAATCCTTCCCTGATACCTAAACAAACGGGATAGCCCTTGGAACAACACAGTAAACAGAATTTTACTTGCTTCTGCAGACCAGGTGGGCATTGACAAAGGTTGGCTGGAGCCCTTCACCGCTGAGTTTCAAAGGCATAAAGAGGCCTACAGACCCTACTTAGTGGCTCAAAAAGCACATGTCCCATTGCACAGTTTGGCAAGTGTTGGTTTTCCTCTTTTATGGCCTTTCGCAAGTAGGCAATAAGGAAAGTGCAGCCGTCTACCAGCACATTGGCATTATTTTTGTACTGTTTGGATTGTATGACAGATAGTTACTATATTTGATACCGAAAAAGTGGGGAGTCAAAATCTGTTTGGAAACACTGGTTTTACAGACCAAACATGGCTTAAGTACTTGCAGATGGCATTGTTACAGTCTTTACCACTATTTCATCCTGTCTTTTCATCCAGATCCCGCATACTTCTAATAAGGGGATCAAACCCATCGAGTGTATTAGCAATTAATGTTAAATCTTGCTGGTCCATTTACTAAGAAGTGCGCTTCTTTCCAATGGAATGCCACCTCCTTTTGGAATAAAACTAGTTAACGTGACACTGTTTATTGTCGTCTGAGAACCTGAAATGTGTTGTAATGAAAATTGTAAACGGTGGAGGGAAGGGAAATGAACAGTTCTGATCTAATATTAGATTTTCTGTGTAAACTGACTGTGGCAGAATACTGATGCAAACTGTATTTTAGTCTAACAAATGTATAGACATTTTTTATGTATCAGAATAAAGTTTTATAGGAAAGTCTCTTTCATGTCTCCTCTGTTGGCTGGTCAGATGCTTTCCCTTGCAGGGTGGGTTAGTAGCAGAGTGGAACTGGGCTTGATGGGCAGACTTTGACTCTGGATTAAACTTCCCCTGAGGGTATATATAATAAAGACTTACAACTACAATGTGGCCTATCTCCACTTGGATATTAAACTGTGTTAGCCATCAGGTTTCTTATACGCACACCTTGTTTTCCTTATGTAGACAGGGAAAAAATATGTTCAGATGTCTGTCCAGTCCCCCTCTATATGAAGTAGCACATTTATACGCAAATGTGTATGAGCACGTTACTGTAATGCCCCCAGGCTCTGATCGATCATACTCCTCCCAGTAATACCTCATTACTACTGCCCGTAGCACCTGGAGCTCTCAAAGGATCAGCATTCCATTGCGTTCGGTGCCGTACACGGACAAAAACATGGTCCCCACTCTGAAGATTTTACAATCCAAGGCCCCAGTTCTCCAGTGCTTTATATATGTGCTTAACTTGGAGTCTTATGGCACATTTTTAACTCTTTCAGAATCAAAGCCCAAGAGGACAAGTAGCATAGCAAGGATGGGAGTGCAAAGAGGCAGCATAATCGTGGATAGGAAACTGGACTGGGAGTCAGGAGCCCTGTGTTGTCTACTACAGCTGCAGTCTGACCCAGAGTGAGTCTGTGCCTCCCTTTTCCCATCTGTAAAATAGGGGTGTAGCGGCGTGGTCACCCGCTCCTGCCCAAAGGGAGTAAAACAGCTCTGGAAGAGGGCTGGGGCAAGGGAAAAGCTGGGCTGGATGGAAGGCAGCCTCTGCTGGGGGCCATGCCCCAAACAGCCCCAGCTGGCCCTATAAAGGCCAGGGAAGCCAGGAGCTGAAAGAGTCTCTCCTCTAGCTGTGGAGGAAGATGGGCTTGACTGCTGGGAAGTTTGACAGGGTACCTGGAGTGGAGCAGAGCTGGGGGAAAGGCCAGAGGAGCTGGGGAGCTCCGGACTGGAAACCCCCCAGGCTGCCAGCCTAGGAGATGGCCAAAAGGGGTACTGGGGTTGCAGGGGCAGCCCACGGGTAAGCAGAGGCAGCAGGTCAAATCTCCCTTGCCTCTGATGACTGGCTTATACGGACTGCAGTCAGCCCCAGTGAACGGGAGCTCGATGGTGACTGGCAATAGCCCTAGGCTGAGGCAAGGTGGGGATGGGGGTGGCGGTTCCCTGAGGAGGGGAGATCCAGAGATCTGTGGGGGTACTGCAGGGGGCAGCTCCCCAGGGAAAGGGGCACTGGGGTCCAGGAGGCACACCGGGCCACTGGCAAGTGGGACATCAGCCTGCAGAGGGCGCTCCAGAGGCTGGAAAGCGAATTCCCTGGACTGCCAGCAGCAGGAGGCGCCGCAGGGGTGAGTCACGGCTCTGCTCCAAGGGTAACGTTACTGACCCACTCGCATTCGGGGGGCAGTAAATGGGACACCCCCTTTAAGTTCTTTGAGATCAGATGAAAGAGGTAACAGGAGATCAGATCAGAGCACCTCAATGCAGCCTAGTTCAGGGGGATCAGAGAGCTTTCCTCCTGCATGATCGCTGTAATTTCCTCTTTTGTTACTGCCAGTTTCCCACTGGGCTATAACAAGCCATGCAGAGCGGTGTTTTCTCCCCAGGTGATCCTTTATTTCCTGCAAACGCAATGCTTCAGAGGCTTCCATGTAACTGGGAGCGAGTGCCAGCTCAAAGCTTGAAGTTAAAGCCATTGTGAAGAATCACTAAATACCATTAGGAGGCATAAAGGACTGATCAGCCAGTCAGAACGTTGGACTCCGGCACACAGCTGGGGCCACACGTGGTGGAACTAACTACCCCTAAATTAGTCCATTTTAACTGGGAAATTCCATTTTAAAGTACACCGAGGGACCAAACCGCCTCCGTTCTAATGCTCTGGGTGCGTGTGCACGGCCGAGCACCGGCTGGGTGCTCTCCAGACAGCTGCCCACTCCACACAACGCAATCTATTTGTACTGTGGGTCTCCGTGCCTTGTAATTCTCTGAGGAGGCCCCAAGGCCACATCGCTTTGGCTCCGAGTATCTCACTCCCAGTTTGTCAGGAGTGAAGCTACTCAGCGTGGCTTCCTGGTGGTTATTACCTGGACCCAGAAGGGGGCCGCGCACACACCCTGAGGTCGGTCAGAACTCCACTGGCTCCTGTCGAGACTTCAGGAGCAGGCCCTAAGACAGTCCCAGGCTGGCTCCCTCTGCAGCATCTCTGCCCTGAGGCCCCGGCACTGCCTTGGGGGAAGCAGCATTGACTCCTGCTTGTTCTGAACCAAAAGCGCCTTGCTGCTCCGGGGGCGCGAGAGGAAAAGGGACGGCAGAGCGTGGAGGAGTGGGGGCAAACTTTTTGGCCCAAGAGCCACATCTGGCTAATGGAAATTGTATGACGGACCATGAATGCTCATGACATTGGGGGTTGGGCTGCGGGAGGGTTCTGTCGGGAGGAGGGTGGGAGTGGGGATGAGGGGTTGGGGGTGCAGAAGAGTGCTCTGGGCTGGGAGTGAGGGGTTCAGAGGACGGGGAGGGGCATCAGGTCTGGGGTTTGGGTGACGAGGGATTTAGGGTGGCAGGCTCTGGGTGGCACTTACCTCAAGCAGCTCCCAAGTGGCATGTCCCCCCTCCGGCTCCTCCATGGAAGCGCAGCCAATGGGAGCTGCGGGGACGGATGCTTGGGGTAGAGGCAGCGTGTGAAGACTCCTAGCTGCCCTGCACTTAGGAGCTAGAGAGGGGACATGCTGCTGCTTCCGGGAGCTGTGCAGGGTGGAGCAAGACCCCGCTCTCTGGCTGGAGCGCCGGAGTGGGGCAAGCCCCAGACCCCACTTCCTGGTGGGAACTAAAGCCTGGATTAAAATGTCTGGAGGGCCAGATGTGGCCCCCATCCTGTAGTTTGCCCGTCTCTGGAGTAGAGGATGGGCCTGGGGAGATCTGGACAGGGGGGTTGGAAGAGGAAAACACACATGGGGACCTGAAATGGAGGAGAGAATTGGGGCTTGACCTGAGTAGGCTCAGAGGGAAGCCTGTGGTGAGTGTGCAGAGAAAATGGGAACCAGAAGCTGAGCCCCATGCAGGGAAATCGATGGGAGGGACAGAGATTGTGTGGAAGGGTGGACAGGAGCCAGGAGGAGAGGGGAAGGAAGGTGGGTGAGGTACAAGGAAGAGGGAAATGGTTTAGGGAAAGAATTAGACGAGGGTAAGGGAAAATCAAGAGAGAGCCAAGAAAATATTAACAGGAGGGAAAGCGAAAGTATGGACTAGAGCGACAAGAACATAGGAGGAGGTAGGAGAGGAGAGCACAAGAAATGAAAAAGCAACAACACGCACAACTGTGTCATTCTGGAACACACAGAATTCCACAGTCAAGATGCCCTTAAGTCAGGGGTGGGCAAACTACGGCCCGTGGGCCCTTCCTGATCGGCCCCTGAGCTCCGGGCTGGGTAGGCTGCTCTGGCCCTTTTCCTGCTGTCCCCCGTCCCCCGCAGCCCAAGCGTGTGGCACCGCCAGTGCCCTGTCCCGCCACTCCTCCCGGGCACTGCTGCAGGGCAGCATGTCTCTCCGGTGGGCCTGGGCAGGCCTGAGCAATGTGGTAAGGGAGTCGGTGCCAGGCTGGGGCCTTGGATAAGGGACAGGGAGTCCCGGGAGTCTGTCGGGGTGGGGGTGTGGATAGGGTTCAGGACAGTCAGAGGGAGCAGGAGGGCTTGGGTAGGGGGTGAGTATTTGAGGGGGTCAGAGTGGGGGGGTCTCAGGAAGGGGCAGTCAGGGGACATGGAGCGGGGGGCTTAGATGGGGGTGCAGTTCTGGGGCTGGTTAGGGGCGGAGGGGTCTCGGGGGGATGTCGGGACAAAGAACTGGAGTTGGATGGGTTGAGGATTCTGAGGGGGTGAGAGGTGGGAGGGGTTTGGATAGAGGGCAGGGCCAGGCTTCCCTACCCTACCCCGCCCTCCATACAATGTTTAACCTCGATGTGGCCCTCAGGCCAAAAAGTTTCCCCACGCCTGTTCTAAGTGTGTACCCCTGGTGTGTCACATTGTCTGAAAAACAAGCCACAGGGGACCAACTCTGGCACTGACAAGTCGAGACCACAGAGCAAAAAGGCTTATCCTGACGATTGACTTTACCGATAAGCGCACATTGCAGATACGGCAATATCAAGACCAAATCTGTACTTCTGATCTTAAAATCTACAAATACTGGAGTCATTAGAATAGCTCATTAAATGTCCATGTAGTGCTCAGGGTTCTATTTGGTACCTTGACAAGGAAAGACAAAAGTATACTTACAAAATAGAAGTCATCGAAATGTAGGGCTGGGAGGACCCTCAAGAGGTTGTCTAGTCCAGCCCTGGGGAAGGTTAAGTACATTTAGACCATCCTTGACAGGTGTTTATCTTGTTCTAAAAAACCTCCATAATTTTACCTTCTAAAAAAAGGCAGGGCTATATGAATTGAAATGAAGAATGAAAATGCCCAGGGACTATTGTTCCCCCAAAATAAAAACCCATGAACAAGTCAGACTTACAAAGAACTTGTTCCCTGTAGACAAACCCTGGTGAAATTCAGCGTAACAGCCTCCGCAGCAAACCAGTGTCATGGTTCTGTGGAGACACCTTTTCTTTTTTCGAGAATTATTAGCCATGCTGTTCAACCCGAGTCTGATCCATTGACTACCAATGTCAACTGGAGGCATTTTTTCCTCACTTTGAGTTTATACGGAGCCTTCGATGGCCTCTCTTTTTAACTTAGCTGTCTGTCATTGCTGCAATACCTGAGCGCCTCTCAATTTTTACTGTATTTATGTACACATTCCCACTGTGCTGGGAAACTGAGGCACAGAGAGACCAGGGTCCATCGCCACAACTGATTGCAATGAGGTGCCTAAATACCTTTGCAGATCTGAGCCTACGTTACTTGTCCACGCCCATACAGGAAGTCCATGGGAGAGCAGAGGCCCGCTGATTCACAGGACAGTGCTCCGTCAGCTGGCCATCCTTGCTGTCTCCCATATTCTAACTGGGAGGCCTTTAGATTAAAGCCAGAGCATGACTTGGGACCCATACTTAAGCCTGAGATTTGGAGAGAAGCAACCAGACCCACCCCATCCGCTGACATCAATACCCAAGATACATTTTGTTGCTCAGAGTTTTTATTCCCCTAAGACTTTGCATTTAAAGTGGGAACTCTGCTGTCTGAAACCTGTCAGAAACGTAATTTAAACCGAAGGGCCTTTTGTCATTATTTCTGGGACTGTGGCTGACTCAGGGCTGTGATTTCATGTCCAAGTCATTCGAGTGTGAAATACCCGTTCAGGCATTGATTTGTCTGCTACCTGATTACTGTCAGCTCAGGTGGCTGGATTAATCAACTCAGAGGGGTCTGACGTATGCTTTATTTAGGACATGTAAAGCTGTCCTTAGGGTGACCAGATGTCCCAATTTTATAGGGACAGTTCCGATTTTTTGATCTTTTTCTTATATAGGTTCCTATTACCCCCCACCCCCTGTCCCGATTTTTCATATTTGCCTTTTGGTCACCCTAGCTGTACTGGGCTCAAAAATCTGTCCCAACATTGGATTTTCTTAATTTTTATTGCATTCAAGGTAAACAAGGGGGCAATTAGATGACAAGTGAAGGGTATGAAATATATCAGATGACAGCAATAAAAGGAAGGTAGCACTGCACAGCTCGGCACTGCTCCATCCTGATAGTGCTTCTCAGCACTATCGTTATACAAATTATAACAAGGGGGTGTTTGTTTTTTGGCAGTTTTAAAAAGACCCAAACCCATACTAGAAATGCAGGTCCGAATCATCTGGCTTTAGACTGCAGCCAACGTGAAAGTGAACCCTGGTTGAAAATGGAAGGGATAGTTACACTGTGCAGAACTCTTTCATTTTTTGTTCACGTCTACACTGTTGCCAGCTCCAAGTGGGCCAAGATCACGGATCAAGTTCCCCAGGATCATGAGTGTGGCTTGAAAAAATAAGATATGTTCTTTTTTAATTTGCTTCTAGTTTTTGACTCTTTAGTGGTCCTGTTTTCAAGCTTTTCTCAGCAGCCATGAGGGCTAGAAATTGGCTCAAAACCAAAAGAAAAAAGCAAAGCTGAGAGTCTCTCATAATCACTTGACTGCAGGAGTAGGGAAACACCAAATATTGGGAGTGTTGGCACACCTGAAGACATCGGGGCAAAAAAAGTTCTTTCTTCAGGGTTCAGTTACCCCACGCTTTGAATCAAGGGCTGAGAAAGCATCCAACTCACGTCTAAGTCGTCCAACGTGTCCTCCAACACAAAGCAAGACAGACAAGATTTGACATTCCTGATCATTCTAAAAAGAAGCAGAAAGGACCATTTGTCTGTCCTCTCCCCCGCCATACCTACCCGCTCACCCCTCCTCCTTTTCAGGCTGTCTTTATACATGATATAGCGGAGGGGAAGGGCTTGTACATCTATTCCCACACCCACACTTCGCAGGTCATCTTTACAGGAAAGAGAGGGTGGAAGAAGTGACCTAGGGCTCCTTTTCAGAAGCAAAGAATCCAACCTCAAAGAATTCAAAGTTAAGGAGCATTTACACAATCTCCGGGATTCACAGTTTTCTAAGCAGCTCAACAGCATAAGCCTTTGCAGATGGGACTGTAGGGAACATGGAAATGGCACTAAGCAGCAAGACATGACACAACAATAGAAGAAGGTGGCTAGAGTAGTTGTGGGCAATTCAGAGATTAAGGTGACGCGAGCGGTGCTGACAGGACGTTTGGATGTCTTACCTGGCAAGAAGCAGGGCCAATGCTGGAAAAGGATGGAACCGATGCTAGACCCATGCACAAATGGGTGTGCAAATTGGGCCCCCAATTACTGCACTAGTTACATGTGCAATTGCACAAGTTAAGTGCTCGACTGTAGGTGACTAATTTTGAAAAGCTAGCCAAGTCTCGGGGGTATCCGTGACAAATATCTCGCACTGGAATAGTCTGTGTTTTATTTAGAAAAACAGCCCTCCCCTTTGCTGAGTGAAATGGTTAATTGTCCCTACAAAATACCAGCTCTAGTCTCCATCCTACCAGCTGTGTACTGCCAGTGTGTTTCAGCCTGAGGGAAAATCCCATGACAAGGGCTATACACTCAGCATTGTGTTTCTAGAGCTTTGCCGCTTCATCTAGTATCATGTCCTTGCTTCTGTAATCACAACATGCAATGATCATAAAAAACCTGGCGGGAATTAAAACGATTCCAACTAAATAGCCAATTAGTCAGCCACTGCTTTGCAACTCGGGCGTGAAACAAATAGCCTTTGGCTAGAAAGCGCAATTGAGAAATAAAATTGGTGCTATGATAAAGTACCATTCTGAAAAGGTTTCTGAACTACCGACCCTGGCTCCAGCATCGCATCACAGAAACACCACACTGCACCAGATTCATGGGTCCTAAAATATGGACCATGTGTTCATCTAAAGTAAACAACAGTTAGAACACGCTAGTGAGTTATTTTCCTTGTGGACCAGATGATCAGTGTGGAGGAAATGGCCCTGCTTATAAAGAAGCAATGCTGTCTCTAAACTACATTGGTAGGGCATTTACTCAATTTAGCACCAATGCACAAGGCACTCAGATCTGCTCACAATCCCCTTGGTGTTACGCACGTTTCCCCGTCTCTGCTGGCGCATGGCCTTTGTGCAGAGCCATTCGGAGGGAATGGATACACACTAATGGTTGCATCCACAGCAGTCGCACTCTTATTCATTTATACAAGAGTTTCCATAGCCCTGTTAATGTAGCAGCTGGGTGCCACACATCATTAAAATCACAATCTCTACACCTGATGAGCAGCTGTCTCCTTCCCTTAGTGGGGCAAAACTCCCACTGACGTGACTGATAGGATGAAGAGTTTTGTCTGACTAAGGTCTGCAGCATCAGGTGCCACAATACATCCCAAACCACCCATGGAAAAAAAATATCAATGTAGCTTTAAACACTTGCTTGGGGGGAGAATAAGAGTAGGGTTTGCCCAATTTGAGGTTAGCTGGTCCTTCCCAAATGAGGGTAAACAACAACAACAAAATGTTTGTGGAGTACTACACAGACTGTGCTGGGAAGTATAATCCTCACACTGGCAGTGACGGGGTTAAAGGGAGCTGGAGAGGCCAAGTGTGGCACCTGGAAGGGAGACCGGTAATGAAGGATTGGACACAGGGAGGGAGGGTCAGACTGGTTGGTTCCTAAAGGAAGGAGTGCAGAGGATACAAGGGAGATTGAAAGTTGTAGGTTTTCCCCTCTGAACGGCTCTGAAGGGAGACTGCTGGAAGAGGAAAGACTCTCCTATGGCAGGTCCGGGAGAAGGCCAAGCCCTAGGGCAGACAGTCTGGGGTGAGATTGGGAAAAGGCGAGATTGGGAAAAGATTGGGAAAAGGGCAGAACTACAGTGTGACCTAGCTGGAGGGGCGCAGGCCACTGGAGCACAGAGGAGAGGTGGGGAGGAGTTGCTGCAACAGCAGGTCTTGCCACAAGAGGGTCAGTATGAGATGGGGGGATAGGGGTGTTTCATGTAATAACTATGAACCCTATGGCAAAAGAATATTAAGGTTGCAAAGTGAACCACTCAAGTCAGGAAATGCCGGAATTAAGGTTGTCTGTATAAAGTTGAGCCCATGCATTACGATACAGTCTTTAATTACATGATCACATACTAATTATTCCCCCTCCCCCCCCGGATTGCTTCCTGGAGCTGAAATGAGAAACTACAGAGAAAATCCTGCTCATGCCCTGCAGCCCGGAGCTGAAACATGCTCAGTGCTGTTGGCATGTAGGAGATGTAGGTAGGTGGAGCATCTCAATGTACATGGAATATTTGGAGGCTAGCTGCCAGGTGCAACTAAGCAAATGGCATTTTTCAGAGGCGTTTAATTCTGCCAGACTTGAGACGACTTTCACAAAGGTGGCAAAGGGCAACCTTTTGGATCCCTGGTGATCCATCCATCCTGTCACATTTCAATTCCTTGCTCTGAAGCATAGACACATTAGAGCTTATCAGCAAAACAGTTGCCAGAATTTAACGTAGCCACAATAACGTCCGTTTCCTTCATCTTGGAAGCAGCTGGACCATTTTTTGCCAAAACTTTCCAAAATCACCTCTCTGGCCTGGATTCTAGCTGCCTGCCTAACAGTCTGGCAGAGTTTTGGACAGCTGAGACACGGGACTGCAAATGGAATTTACTAGGTAAAGTTGGGAAATATTTTATTCTTACTGAAATGTCTTTTGTCAAAAAGTGCAGATTTGGGTTAGCCAAAACACTTAGTTAGCTCATGTCGAATTTGCTGAATTGTTTTGGTCAAATTCTCTCCCCCATCCCACTCCCCCCAAAATACCACTACATTCTGATGGAGTCAAAAGTTTTTTTGGTTCTGAAAATGTCAAAACAAAATGTTTTTAATTTTGAGTTCAAAATAACTGATTCAAAATGTTTGATTTTCATTTTAAAAGTAAAAGTTTGAAATCAAAATATTTCAAGTCAAAGGAAATGTTTAGTTCAACCCAAAACAAAATTTGCAAGAAAATTAAAAAAAAAAAAATTAGCCTAGCTCTAGTGTTATGCAAACTTAACTACAAGAATCTCTACTAACTTTGCCTATGTACTGAGTGAAATTCATCCCTATTCAGAGATCCAGCCCCACTATGCCCAAAATCTCATAATTATGTGAATTTTTAAAAAATCAAATAAAAAACAAGGGAATACACTAGCTCATTAATGGGAGTAATGTTAAATATTGTCACCAACTGAAAACCCTTCATATTACTCTTGCAATTATTTTCATTGTGGGTTTTTTTTTAAATTAATAACTAGGAGTTAGGAATTTCCTAGTTGCTGGGCTTGCTGGTGTCCTGGGATGAAATTCCATTTTGATGGGTTTGTCCTGTCTGCACTAGCACAATAATAATACCATAATAAAGGCCCAACTCAAATGTATACCCCAAATTAAAAAACAACGCCAGAAAACTAAAAAAGAGCCACCGTGGCTTAACAGCCAAGTAAAAGAAGCAGTGAGAGAGAAAAAGGCATCTTTTAAAAAGTGGAAGTCTAATCCTAGTGAGGTAAATAGAAAGGAGCATAAGCACTGCCAAATAAAGTGTAAGAATGTAATAAGAAAAGCTAAAATGGAGTTTGAAGAACAGCTAGCCAAAAACTCAAAAGGTAATAACAAAATGTTTTTTAAATATGTCAGAAGCAGGAAGCCTGCTAAACAACCAGTGGGGCCCCTGGATGACAGAGATACAAAAGGAGCACTTAAAGATGACAGAGTCATTGCAGAGAAACTAAATGAATTCTTTGCTTCAGTCTTCACGGCTGAGGACGTTAGGGAGATTCCTAAACCTGAGCTGTCTTTTGTAGGTGACAAATCTGAGGTATTGTCACAAATTGAAGTATCAGTAGAGGAGGTTCTGGAACTCATTGATAAACTTAACTGTAACAAGTCACCGGGACCAGATGGCATTCACCCAAGAGTTCTGAAAGAACTCAAATGTGAAATTGCGGCACTATTAACGAGGATTTGTAACCTATCCTTTAAATCGGCTACTGTGCCCAGTGACTGGAAGATAGCTAATGTAACGCCAATATTTAAAAAGGGCTCTAGAGGTGATCCTGGCAATTTCAGACCAGTCAGCCTAACGTCCGTACCGGGAAAATTAGTTGAAACAATAGTAAAGAATAAAATTGTCAGACACATAGAAGAGCATAAATTGTTGGGCAAAAGTCAACATGGTTTCTGCAAAGGGAAATCGTGTCTTACTAATCTATTAGAGTTCTTTGAAGGGGTCAGCAGACATGTGGACAAGGGGGATCCGGTGGACATAGTGTACTTAGATTTCCAGAAAGCCTTTGACAAGGTCCCTCACCAAAGGCTCTTACGTAAATTAAGCTGCCATGGGATAAGAGGGAAGATCTTCTCATGGATTGAAAACTGGTTAAAAGACAGGGAACAAAGGGTAGGAATAAATGGAACTTTTTCAGAATGGAGAGGGGTAACTAGTGGTGTTCCCAAGGATCAGTCCTGGGACCGATCCTATTCAACTTATTTATAAATGATTTGGAGGAAGGGGTAAACAGTGATGTGGCAAAGTTTGCAGATGATACTAAACTGCTCAAAGTAGTAAGGACCAAAGCAGACTGTGAAGAACTTCAAAAAGATCTCACTAAACTAAGTGATTGGGCAACAAAATGGCAAATGAAATTTAATGTGGATAAATGTAAAGTAATGCACATTGGAAAAAATAAACCCAACTATATGATGGGGGCTAATTTAATAATAATATGATGGGGGCTAATTTAGCTACAACCAATCAGGAAAAAGACCTGGGAGTCATTGTGGATAGTTCTCTGAAGGCATCCACGCAGTGTGCAGCGGCAGTCAAAAAAGCAAACAGGTTGTTAGGAATCATTAAAAAAGGGATAGAGAATAAGTCGGAGAATATCTTATTGCCCTTATACAAATCCATGGTGCGCCCACATCTAGAATACTGCGTACAAATGTGGTCTCCTCATCTCAAAAAGGATATACTGGCACTAGAAAAGGTTCAGAGAAGGGCAACTAAAATGATTAGGGGTTTGGAACGGGTCCCATATGAAGAGAGATTAAAGAGGCTAGGACTTTTTAGCTTGGAAAAGAGGAGACTAAGGGGGGATATGATAGAGGTATATAAAATTATGAGTGGTGTGGAGGAAGTAAATAAGGAAAAGTTATTTACTTGTTCCCAAAATAGAAGAACTAGGGGCCACTCAATGAAATTGGCGTGCAGCAGGTTTAAAACAAATAAAAGGAAGTTCTTCTTCACACAGCGCACAGTCAACCTGTGGAACTCCTTACCTAAGGAGGCTGTGAAGGCTAGGACTATAACAGGGTTTAAAAGAGAGCTGGATAAATTCATGGAAGCTAAGTCCATAAATGGCTATTAGCCGGGATGGGTAATGAATGGTGTCCCTAGCCTCTGTCTGTCAGAGGGGGGTGATGGATGGCAGGAGAGAGATCGCTCGATCATACCTGTTAGGTTCACTCACTCCGGGGCACCTGGCATTGGCCACTGTCGGTAGACAGGATGCTGGGCTAGATGGACCTTTGGTCTGACCCAGTATGGCCGTTCTTATGTTCTTATGTTCTTAACCTGTCTTCAGTAGCAATTCAGCCCTGCTCAGCAATGGTTCTATTTCCTAGCACAAGACAGGACTTTAGATACCAGCCAGGAAAGACTGAGTGCTAAGAGTGGAGACTGCTACAGTGCAAGTAGCCATTGAGGACTTGAAGGGACTCACTACAGACAGAGATGACTTTTCCAATGCTTCTCAAGAGCAGGGGTGTTGGAACAATTTTTATAGTAGAGGTGGCTGGGAGCCATTGAACCAAAGTGTAAACCACGTCAGCAGCCTTTGTTCCAGCACCTGTGCACAAGTGATCCATTCATTTCTGCAGACACTAATGTTTCTTTTTTGTAATTATCTAACTCTTGCCACAGTGGAGATACCTTTCCAAACATTAACTAACATAGCACCACCTTAGACCTCACCCACATTCCAGCTAGTAAGTCAGG
Source organism: Sternotherus odoratus (assembly GCA_032164245.1). Lineage (NCBI taxonomy): Eukaryota > Metazoa > Chordata > Testudines > Kinosternidae > Sternotherus > Sternotherus odoratus. The sequence goes on along the minus strand of JAVMKO010000007.1, from coordinate 2,284,979 downwards.
ACACCCTAACTACAGTGGTGTTCTCCACTGACCCCATTACAACTGGTTTACAGCTTCAGTGTAGACCAGACCCAACTGGTCACAATAGCCAGCCTAAAGCCTTGGACTGTGCAGGGTTTTAACATGATCACAAGAAGCTGGCTAGAGTTCACCTACATTAGTGCACTGGCTGCACTTGTTGAGTAGAGATGGCCTATTGAGTCTGAAACCACATGGGGAGGAGTCAACAGCATCCATTTCTTACAGTGGATGTTGACTCTGAAACCTAATGTTCTTCTTCGAGTGATTGCTCACATGCATTCCATTTAGGTTTGGTACGCGCAGCGTGCCTGGTTGCCGGGTAGATTTTCCACTAGCTATAGTCTGGGTGAGCAGGGAGCCCCCTGGAGTGGCGCCCTTATGGCAGCCTATATATACCCCTGCGACCCCAGCCACCATCTTAGTTCCTTCTTACCGCAGACGAGCTGGTTGTAGGAACAGTAGAGCTCTGTGTTTCACAGTCTCTGTATCTCCTAGCTAATTCTCTCTTGTTATGTTAATAGTTTAAAATACTCAGTGTAAATAGTTCTACCATTAGTGTAATTAGTTATCTTCTTAGTGTAAATAGGTCGATAAGTGCAGGGGTTTCCCCTGCCGCCTGGGGCTTATGCCTCCCAAGGCTCCAGGTTTTAAAGCGTGTACGCAGTGTGGGAAGCCCATGCCCTTGGGCGATCCACACACTCATTGTCTGAAGTGCCTTGGAGAGTCCCACGTTGCGGAGTCCTGCAAGATCTGCAAAACTTTTAAGCCCCGCACAAGGAAAGACAGGGAGACTCGCCTCCGGCATATCCTCATGGAGGCAGCCCTAGCTCCGGACGCGGGAGAGACCCCGGGACCTGCTCCCAAGAAGGCACCAGCCAAGGCAAAGCCCCGGCACCGGTCACATTCCCCTTCACGGAAAAGGAAGAGGGACTTACAGGCGCCGTCCGCTCCGACTCCGCGCCGTGACCACTATGAACAGCCGCCAACGGTAACCGCGGCACCGACGGGCTCAGGCCGCTCAGAAGGGCAGCCCGTGGCACCAACACCGCCGACTCCGGCACCCGTGCAGGGCCCGTCGAGTCCGGTGCAAGTGGTCTCGCCACTTAGAGTGCCTCTACCGCAGCACCTTCCCTCTACCCCAGAGGCATTTGCTGCTGCCGGTCACCTGCTAGCCTCAGACTCCACGCCGGAGCTGAGCCAGGTCCGATCGAAGGGCAGACCGCCCGTGATTGGGACCGAGATCGCGGCCAGGACCCCGGAAAGGCCTGGGTACCGCTCGATCTCCTGGCACCGCTCGGACTCCCGGTACCGCTCGGCATCGCGGCGCCGGTCGCAGTCCGGGCACCGGACGGCAAGGAGACCATCCGGATCTCCCGGGACACGCTCCCACTGCTCCAGGTCTCAGCGCCGGTCTGAGTCCTGGCGCCGATCCGAGTCCCGGTGCCCGCGCTCTGCTCGGCACCGGTCGTACTCTCGGCGCCGGTCGCACTCCCGGCACCGGTCGGCCAGCAGGCATAGAGGGAGCCCGCGACAATCTCGCTCCCGCCGCCGCTCTCTATCCTGGCGCAGATCGTCGTCCCAGCGCCGGTCGAGCCGCTACGTCCGATCTCCAGCCAGTCGCTCCCGGTCCCGGTCACGACGCCGATCACAGCCTCGGCACCGGCGAGACTCGCGGTACCGGTCCCACTCCCGGCACCGGAGGTCCCCTCGGCGGCACCGGTCCTCCAGCCACTCTCCGCGCCGGCACCGGTCATACAGCCGTTCCTCGCGCCGGCACCGGTCCCCTGGTACCTCGCCACGACGGTACCGGTCCTCCAGCCACTCTCCGCACCGGCACCGATCTCCCAGCCCCTCTCCACGGCGACACCGGTCGCCCAGCAAATCACCGACCCGGCACCGAGGCGGGTCGCGTCTCAGCCCAGGACCCGGCTGCTCGGGGCAGCGAGAGTCAACCAGAGAGCATCAGGACTCTCACACCAGGCCCACACAGCCCACCAAGGGAGGCCCACCCTGGCCGTCCGCACCGAGTTCGGTGTCCCCGACATCCGCCACTGAGCAGCATTGGCCAACTTGGGCCCAATGGGCTTATGATCAACCCCAGGCCACCCAATCGGACCCGGGGTTTCCTTTAAGACCTGAGAGCACTGATGACCCACTGCCAGGACCATCCTCGATGGCCGGCCGTTCAGCTGCTCCTTTGGTAGCGGGCGAGCTGGGCCCGTATGCCTCCCCTGCTCGGGTTGAGGCGGTGGCGGGCATGTCATCGGACAACCCACCCTCGACGGAATTGGCCGTTTACCAAGGCCTCCTAAAAGCAGTGGCGACGAACATGAGCTTGCCAATGGAGGAGGCCCCGACGGTTGAGGACCCTGTAACCACCATGCTGTCTAAAGGGGCTCCGTCGAGGGTAGCGGTACCTTTTATCAACACGATCAAGCAGAACGCTGCCACGATCTGGAAGACCCCTGCCTCCATTCCCCCCACTGCTCGGGGAGTGGAGAGGAAATACTTTGTCCCTGCTAAGGGCTATGAATATCTCTATGTTCATCCTCCTCCTTCCTCGCTTGTGGTGGACTCGGTGAATAATAAAGAGCGCCACGGGCAGGAGGCACAGGCCCCTAAGACCAAGGTGGCAAGGCGCCTGGACCATTTTGGTCGGAAAATCTATTCTTCAGGGGGTCTTATTCTGAGGGTGACCAACCACCAGGCCCTCCTCAGCCGACATCATTTTGATACGACGGAGGCCTTGGCGAGGTTCGAGGCCGTGGTTCCGTCGGATAGTAAACAAGAGTTTAGGGCTTTGATCCGCCAAAGCAGGGACATATCTAGATACGCCCTACAGGCGGCCCTGGATTCTGCAGACGCAGCGGCAAGGGCCATGGCTTCGGGAATTGCCCTCCGGCGAGCGGCTTGGTTGCAGTCAGCCAATTTGTCCCAAGCTATGCAGCTCAAGATCCAAGACCTCCCCTTTGAAGGGGATTCCCTCTTTTCTAGTGACACGGACACTCGCCTCCAAAACCTTAAGGACAAAGGGGTAACCCTTAAAACCTTGGGGATGCATACCCCGTCATCCCAGAGACGTCCTTTCTACCCCCCACGGCGGCAATTCTTCCCACCTGCTCGCCCACCTCGGGACTCCCAGCAGAGGAGACCGCGGCCTTTTCGCCGTCGCCCAGGGCCACGCCAAGGGGGGAAGCAACAGGCCCCGAAGCCTCCCCACGGGCCCAGACCAAATTTTTGAAGGTGCGCCCGGGGGCAGAGCACCAGTCTTAATCCCGGATCCTCCCTTTGGAAACCGTCTGTCCCACTTCCTCCGTGCTTGGTCGGACATTACCTCAGACCAGTGGGTCCTCCGCACGGTGGAGATGGGATACTCGCTCCAGCTTTCCTCCACCCCTCCCTCCCACCCACCCTCCCCGTCCCTCTTCAGGGACCCCTCTCACGAGCATCTCCTCGTACAGGAGGTGAGATCGCTCCTTGCTCTGGGAGCTATCGAACCAGTACCGGAGGAGTTCAGAGGGAAGGGGTTCTACTCCCGTTACTTCCTGATCCCCAAGGCGAAAGGGGGCCTCCGGCCCATCCTAGACCTGCGAGGACTCAATGCCCACATGAGCAAGTTCAAGTTCCGCATGGTCGCCCTGGGCACCATCATCCCCTCTCTGGATCCAGGAGACTGGTTCGCTGCCCTCGATATGAAGGACGCGTATTTCCATATAAGTATAAAGCCCTCGCACAGACGCTACCTCCGCTTCCTGGTAACAGGGGAACACTACCAGTTTGCTGTTCTACCATTTGGCCTCTCTACTGCACCCAGGGTTTTCACCAAGTGCATGGCAGTGGTAGCGGCGTCCCTTCGGCGCAACGGGGTACAGCTGTACCCATACCTCGACGACTGGCTAATCCGAGGCACCTGCAGGGACCAAGTGCGTTCGCACGTGCACCTGGTCATCAGCACGTTCGACCGCTTGGGAATACTTCTCAACAGAGAAAAGTCTACCATGGAACCGACCCAGAGGATCGAGTTCATAGGGGCCCTTCTAGACTCCACGGTAGCACGGGCATCCCTACCTCACACTCGTTTTCTAGCCATCCACTCGGCTATTCGAGGTCTACGCGCCTGTCCCATGACCACGGCCAGGATGTTCCTCAGCCTACTGGGCCACATGGCATCATGTACTCAGGTCACCCAACACGCCAGGCTGAGACTCCGCCCACTGCAGTCGTGGCTAGCGTCGGCCTACAGACCACGCAGAGACAATATAGACACTCTCCTCACTATCCCCAGAGACGTTCTATCCACTCTGACTTGGTGGGAAGATCAGGACAACGTATGTCGCGGTGTCCCCTTCCTCCCCCCCAGCCCATCCCTTTCTCTAGTAACAGACGCCTCATCCCTGGGATGGGGCGCTCACCTCGGAGAGCTCAGGACTCAAGGCCGCTGGTCGGAATCGGATCTCTGCCTTCACATCAATGTCAGGGAACTGAGAGCCGTTCGCCTGGCATGCCAGGCCTTCCAAAATACACTACGAGGCCACTTTGTAGCGGTGCTTACGGACAACACTACAGCCCAGTTCTACATAAACAAACAGGGCGGGGCCCGATCCAACCCTCTATGTCAGGAGGCGCTTCTCCTCTGGGAGTTTTGTATAGCCCACCGTATTCACCCGGTGGCTTCGTTCCTCCCGGGAGTTCAGAACACACTGGCAGACCACCTCAGCAGATCCTTCACGACGCACGAGTGGTCCCTCCGACCAGATGTCATCCGGCCGATCTTCCTGAGGTGGGGGTTTCCCCACATCGATCTGTTTGCCTCCAGACAGAACAGGAAGTGCATACAGTTTTGCTCCTTCCGAGGCAGCTCCCCGGGATCCCTGACAGATGCTTTTCTCCTTCCCTGGACGGGGCACCTGTTTTACGCGTTCCCTCCGTTCCCGCTTCTACACAAGGTGATCCTGAAGATCAGGCGGGACAGAGCCCAAGTTATCCTCATAGCCCCAGCCTGGCCCAGACAGTACTGGTATGCGTCCCTCCTCCGGTTGTCCAAAGCCCCCCCCATCAGCCTTCCGCTGTGGCCAGACCTGATCTCGCAGGATCACGGTCGCCTCCTGCACCCGGACCTGCGATCTCTCCACCTCACAGCGTGGCTACTCCATGGTTGAGAGGGCCTGAGCTCTTATGCTCGGCGGAGGTGCAGAATATCCTTCTGGGGAGCAGGAAACCCTCCACCAGAAGCACCTACACAGCAAAGTGGACCCGATTCTCCGCCTGGTGTAGACGACACGACATCGTCCCAAGCGAAGCCTCTATCCCACGCATACTAGACTACCTCGTAGGCCTTAGAAACCAGGGCCTGTCCACCTCCACCATTCGAGTCCACTTGGCGGCCATCTCAGCCTTCCATCCCGGCCAGGCCAACCACTCGGTCTTCTCCGACCCTGTAGTGTATCGTTTCCTCAAGGGACTAGACAAGCTATACCCGTGCGTAAAGCATCCCGTTCCACCTTGGGACCTAAACCTTGTACTTTCTCGCCTCATGTTGCCCCCGTTCGAGCCTCTCGCCACGTGCTCCTTACTGTACCTTTCATGGAAAGTGGCATTTCTAGTAGCTATCACCTCGGCTCGTAGAGTGTCAGAAATCCGCGCCCTGACCTCCGAGCCGCCCTACACGATCTTCCACAACGACAAGGTGCAGCTACGTCCCCACCCGGCCTTCCTGCCTAAGGTGGTCTCTCCCTTCCATGTTAATCAAGACATTTGCCTCCCAGTCTTTTATCCTAAGCCACACACCTCTGGAAGGGAACAACAATTACACACGTTGGACGTTAGGAGGGCACTTGCCTTTTATTTAGATAGGACAAAACAATTCAGAAAAACGACCCAACTGTTTGTGGCAGTTGCGGAAAGAATGAAGGGCCAACCGATTTCAGCCCAAAGGCTCTCCTCCTGGATTACCTCGTGCATTCACACCTGCTACGAACTCACGGGCAAGCCGCTCGGGAGGGTGACAGCACATTCCACGAGAGCGCAGGCGTCATCTGCGGCTTTCCGGGAGGGAGTACCTATTCAGGACATCTGCAGGGCGGCCACCTGGTCCTCCGTCCACACCTTCGCCGCCCATTACGCCATAGTCCAGCAGACCAGGGACGATGCGGCGTTTGGGTCAGCGGTCCTACGTTCCGCGATGGGTCAATCCGGCCCCACCTCCTAGGTATTGCTTGTAGTCACCTAAATGGAATGCATGTGAGCAATCACTCGAAGAAGAAAACAGGGTTACTTACCTGTAACTGTTGTTCTTCGAGATGTGTTGCTCACATCCATTCCAAACCCACCCTCCTTCCCCACTGTCGGATTAGCCGGCAAGAAGGAACTAAGATGGTGGCTGGGGTCGCAGGGGTATATATAGGCTGCCATAAGGGCGCCACTCCAGGGGGCTCCCTGCTCACCCAGACTATAGCTAGGGGAAAATCTACCCGGCAACCAGGCACGCTGCGCGTACCAAACCTAAATGGAATGGATGTGAGCAACACATCTCGAAGAACAACAGTTACAGGTAAGTAACCCTGTTATGTACATGTAAGGCCCTGGTTCTACAGAGTTGAGCATGGTTGGAAACCCCTACAAGCCTCACTGTCTCCAATGGGAAATTAACTATGTTGAGCTAACTGCAGAATCAGGGCCTAAATGTCAATGTTGTCTGATTACTTTAAGACATGCAGTGAATAGGGGTTTCTGTGCCACTGGATCTCATTAGTGATGAGAGAGCTGTCAGGGTACCTAATTCAACCTCCTGGCATTACAAGATTGTTCCCTACAGTACATCTCAGTCCTTTGTCCAATCCAGTTTCGACCTCCCAAGTGATAAGGGAAGTCACAGAAGCCTTGAGATACTATTCTCTAGAGTCTAGACTAATACATTGTCAGGGATATTTTTCCACTCTTGAGTTTTCCTTTGAAAAGGAAATTCCTCCTCCTATTCCTGGGTGTACCCCAGGTGCTAAACAAACCACCCAGGGGAGTGGAATAGCAGCTGCTACTGGAGAGCCACCACCAGCAGGGTTTCTCCAGAACCAGTTTCTGATTCCACCGTGTTGGCAGTGCTAAGTCATAAGCCCCCACACTAAATCTAAACACACACGAGACTCTCTCCTGGCATTAGTGTATTACAGCACCTCTGCTGAAAAGGGCAAAGCCTTCCCAGAACACCCGCTGGGGTTGGGGAGGAGGGATGGTGCGGTCCCTCTTTGCCAGTTAACCCCCTGTGGTGTTGATGCCATTGTTTCAGCACCTGCTGCATTGTTCTAAAGCCATGCGGGGGACCTGGAATGAGCCAGTGGGGTAAGTCTGATGCGTTGCAGTGTCACCTTTAATGCTGAATGTCAAGATTTTGTTTCCAGTTTATTACAATTGACTTGATACTTTTAAAATGTCCTGCACAGGAAATCCCTGAAATCATTAACTGTCCCCTATTCCCCCCTCCCATCTCCAAAGGGTCAGAGTATCAATATTTGTTTCCCGCTGCCTCTGCCTGACCTGATCTCCATGCCAGATGTGCCAGGGCCTATGAGAGCTGCGATCAATGTTAGCAGATAAGAAGCTCGTTTTTGACTGGCTTAGCCCAAAATCAGGCGAGAATGCACCACTGTCCCCTCCATAGCTTTGCTGGGACATGACCTGGCCCCTGTCTCTGTCCTTGCCTATGTCATTTAGCTTATGCAGCATCCCATCTGGTTACCTAAATTAACATGCCAAAGGTTATTGTGCTCCAAGTTGTGGCATGAAGTTAGCCTTCCAGATCTAGACTCTGTCCCGTTTTTGCATTAATTAGATTGACCCTAAAACATTTCAGATAGTCCACTGAAATGTTCTCCATCACCGCCCTTGTACGGAAACCCAGGAGTCAGTGTGTCCAAGTATTTATCTTGTACCCTGGTTTCTTCTGTTGTTGAGATCCACTTTTGTTTGTGTGTCATGTGATCTAAGGATATAGCAAGTTAAAGGCTCCCGAGTCAGCCCTGGCATCTTAAAGGATCAGACCCTAAAGAAGTCCAAAAAAGTTATTTTTCTGTGTGCTAAGCCACATGCTGATACTGCCTCTGCCTTCTAAACAGGCCCACTGACCACCTGCTTGCCCCTCGCCTTTTTAAAACTAGAACGGAAGTTTAATGGAGTGGAGATTCTCCCATACATTCCACCTGGGCAATATACGCTGAGCGGACATCCTGATTTCTGCTGTGCATCATACAAACCCTGGAGTAGCACTGAAGACCTCATCTTACTGGCAACGGACTCTGTGGTTTGGGGAGAAGGGGCAGCTACATAAACATACCTGCCTAACCCTCAGGCATTTGGCCTCAGGCTCAGGTTTTTGTGGGATTTCTCAGGCCCCAGAAGCACCTTCCAAAGTCCTGTTAAAGGGATAGAGAGTGGGGGTGGAACAGACCCATGGAGTGCGGTTAGGAAGGCTACAAAGACAAGTCTTGAGACCAGCGTCATGCAATGACATTTACATATGGAGACATTTTATTTTCCTGATGGAAAAAATGAATGTCACTTTCATGTCACTTTGTTGGGTTAGATAGTATAGAGGAGCTTCCAGGGCCAGAGTGTGAGCCACCAAGATGAAAAATCCCAGTCTCTTAAATTTTCCACTCTTAGACAGATGTCCTCAAAAGCTTGATGAGCCAATTGTGTATCCAGAAGAAGCTGTTACTGCAGTGATCTCACAGCGCCCTCTGCTGGACGTTGGGGGCAAAGACCGGCACTAACAATTTCTGGTGAGTAGGAATGAGATGAGATAGCGAAAGAATTGGAGAACAAAAGCAGTTATTGTAACACAGGAGAGAACCAAAGGGACATGCTCAGAAGTTCTGACTACCATGCTCTGGAAGGCACTCCTTTACCACAGTGATGGACCTAGTCTGAATACTGGGGTAAACGTGAGAACCATGAAAATTGTCTGTTGTGCATTTGCAAAATTACCTCGTCACCACAAATTGGTTCATTTGCCCTGTGCCAGGCGATTCCTGTTTTTAGAGATACATTCTCCTTATAGTTTAAGTACAGGGTATAGGGTATAATTATGCCAAGGACAAAAAAATGTGTATTCCCCTGACATAAAGGAACCCCTTATTCACAACTGATGAGTTTGTGTGGCTATAATGAAAACACTGGTATCCAGTACCGAGACAGCTGGTGTCCTCTATGTTGTCTACTCAGTCTATAGATTGGTGCAATTAACAAATGCCTTCTTGTATGGCTGACTTTGCAACAGGTGAACCTTTAGTTTTATGAAAGTCTAAGGGGACCCCCAAAACACTGAATAAAACTGGAGTTTTGTAGGCTCATCAGGGATACACAGTTGCCTTCAATTAGACAGAGACATGTTGGAGAAGAGTATTTGTATTTCATGATTGTGAGCCAAGAAGGGGCAGTGTGTAAACTGCGCTACCCCAGGAGCCAACCTAACAAAGCTGTGACGCAAACTCACAATTCCTCCCTTGCTGCCCTGTTGTTCAGGGGAGCAAGTGACTTCACCCTTTTTCTATGGCTTTTTCTTCCATGTGACCTACTTGGCTACTCTGGGTAGAGGCTAGGGGAGCCGGGGTTCTTCATTCTCTTCCCGCTCTTTGTTGCTTTCTCAGCTATTCAGTACAACACTTGGGACAGTGACTCTCCAGAGAGAGTCAGTGGTTCCCATTTCAGACAATAGCTCAAGCCCTAAAGCCCACCCCAGTGACGGGGCTATTCACAGCTTTGGCATCACTAAGTTACCAGAAGTTACTCAGTCAGTTTTCATCTCATCTCCAAGCTCTTACAGATGTCTCATGTAAAAGCCCAGTGTGCTGGTTGGCTAAGTTTGAGGCTGCATTTCCCTGTGCTGGGGAGACCCCTATGAGCATGGGCAGAGATGGGGTTAAAACAGCTCCCCAAATTGCCAGCCTCCTGTGCCCTCAGCTAGCCAGCAGGTAGAATGGTTGGTGTTGCATGCAATGGATGCAAGCCAGCAAGCTAGTTCCTTGAGTTAGGAGGTCTATAAACACAGGCAAGGGCAGGCACTGCAAGAGAGAGGGGGCTACTGCAAAACCAGTCATGCCATCAGTAAGTTTTCAGGCCCCAGCATATAGCTCAGTAAGTGAGGCTTCCCTGCTTGCTGTACTAATTGGAGGGTACCTAAGAAGCTTAGAAGTTACAACACTTGTGTATTCTACAGATATTAAACCCATCTGCATCATCCTACTCTTCAGGCCTATAGCGCTACAGTGCCATCTGCTGAGCTTTTGCGATAATCTGAGTTACTAAACCACAGCCTCCTTCACCAATTAAAGGTAATGGGTTCAGGTAAGCAAGGCCTTGAAAATCTTTATTGTCATATTTGAAAGACTCAGATTCAATAGATCAGCTGCTGATAGAATAGCTACCAACGTACACAATGCAAATAAATGTCGATTCTCACTTTTTTGATGAGGGTGACCAGGCTCAGACTGTCTCGAGCCTATTACCAGGACAGTGGATAATCCTCATTAAGAAATGGCTTTAGGAAAGCCTGCATTCTGATTGGTTCAATAGCCACAGCCTAATATCCTGGCTAATCACCACCAGTCAGCACCAGTTTGTTTACTGAGGTAAGTCAGATCAAAGCAGAGCCCTGTCAGCAGCAATGGGGCACTGAAAATGCAGAGTTCTGTTTGTGAAATGCTTAGAGATCCTTGGATAAAGAGAGATGCAGATGGCTATAGTGTATTAACAGTGACTTTTGTAACATTCCTTGATTTCTAATCAGTGGAAAACACAGCCATGGATACAATGCATTTTTCTAAAAGAATCAAATTTCTATGTTTAAATATATATATATATACAGTGAAACCTCGATATAACGGACTAATTCGGGCGGGGGGGTGTCCGTTAAAACCGAAAGTCCGTTATTTAATAATTTTTTAAAATCATTAAATAACGGACTTTCGGGTGACAACGGACACCCCCCCGCCCGAATTAGTCCGTTATATGGAGCCAGCCGTGAGTCAGCCCACCCCACCCCCTCCCCCCGCCCGGCTCCCCGCTGCAGGGAGCCGGGCGGGGGGGTTGACAGCTCCCGCCCGGCTTCCAGCTGGGGGGAGCCGAGCGGGAGCTCTCAACCCCCCCGCCCAGCTTCCCACTGCAGGGAGCCGGGCGGGAGCTCTCAAACCCCCCCCCCCGGCCGGCTCCCCGTTGCGGGGAGCCGGGCGGGGGGGTTGACAGCTCCCGCCCGGCTCCCCCCAGCGGGAAGCCCGGCAGGAGCTGTCAAACCCCCCGCCTGGCTTCCCGCTGCGGGGAGCCGGCCGGCAGCCCCCAAAACGGATTTCGGATGCATCGGAAATTTTGTCCGTTGCATCCGAAGTCCGTTAAATCGGGGTCCGTTAAATCGAGGGTTTACTGTATCTTATTAACCATGGTCTCTATTTTGCAAGCAGGTTCCTGCTGGCAAATCTCTGCAGAGATGTCTGCCTGCCCAGGATCGGGGCCCATGTCTGTGCTAATTTTTCCTACGTGCTCCTCCCCCATGTCTATTTAAATGTAATTTATAACCTTTTTGAAAAAGTCCTTCCCAGAAGTCCTTGCTTCTCTGAGGCAAGGCTCCTCTCCCTTCTCCTGTCTCTGCTTTTCTCTCTCCTCCCCTATTAGTGTTTCTTCTCCCCTTCTTTTCTCCTCCTGGCTGTGGGGCATTTCAAAAGGTTGTTTTAAAATGAGAAGTGACTGCTCTGCATGGCTCAGGGCCAAGCCTTCAATGTGGAGGAAACTAGATTCGGAAGCATTTTTTTTTTCAGACTAGGTCAGCTTGTTCCAATATGAACTTCTCAGTTTAAAAGAACTAGTAGTAGGTTTAAAAATGGGGCTGATTTTCAAAGCAGCCCAGTGGACACAGCTGGATTTGAAGATAGCCTCTATCTTGAGGGAGAGAATTCCTCAGCTATATTACTAACACACACAAACCACTTTGGAGTATTACAGGGTTTTTTTGTGCTTGTGTCACGTTCTAGTCAATTTCCTTCTGAGCTTCTCAAACAGTTGCCTAACGATGCAAGATTTGGGTTGCATTCATAGTAGGGGGCATGTTTGTGTGTTTAAAAATGGTTTCCTCTAAAGTTTAAACAAGTCTTTGTTGACTGTCAATGGGATTTAGGCTCCTAAATGCCTAAATCCAATTTGAAAATGATATTTAGGTGCATAAATCATCTAGGGGTTGCGACACTGAGCACAGCAATGCCTAAATACTTTTAAAAACCTGTGTCTCAGTGCACATCCTATTATAGGAGTAAATTCCACAGCCCTTTCAGTGTTGTACATGACTCTTCTATGTGTCCCTCATTTTGGTCTTTGATACACATTGCACCCTGCATTTGGGAGTTGGTGAGTTGAGAGGTATGCCCCAAAGAGCTTACAAATTTAGCATATGATGCCAGACAAGAAGTGGATACAACAAAGAGAAAGGGCAGACAAGATAACAGTGAAATAATCACACTTACTATCGTAAGCGGTAGTTACAGCACACTCTGTGCTTAGCCAAGTGTTTGGTAGTCGTCACAGCAGAAGTGGTAATTGAATCTAACGTTGTGTGAGCAGTACTATCACAAACTCTCAGATCACCCAGGACAATCTTTGGCTAGCTTTACAGGTGACCTGAGAAAACATCATCCCGCCTTTTCCTCAAGCAGAATGCCAGAAGGAGATAGATTAATCAAAAGGTTTTTCTGGAACTTCCCCCTTCTTTCACTCTCCTTCCACTAGGAGATTTGGGCACCTACAGCAGGGATGGGCAAACTACGGCCCACGGGCCATATGCAACCCGCCAACCATTTTTATCTGGCCTGCAAGCTCGGGCCAGAGGAGCAGTGCCAGTGGCCCCGAGCTCCCAGGCCGGGGTCTGGGACGAATGCAGCAGGGGTCGGGCTGAGGGCTGCGAGTCGCAGGGCTCCGCGGTCCCAGGCAGGGCCAAGGGCGGCAAGCCTGATCGCTCTGTAACAGTTACAATTAGGAGGTGGTTCTAAATCTGTTTCGTGTTCCCAATAATAGGCCATGTCCTCAGATGGTGTAAATCAGTGTAAAATCACTTCAGAAGATCTATTCTGATTTGTACCAGCTAAGGCCCACTGGCTTCAAGAGAGTTCCAAGTTTTGGTCAAAACAGGATCATTATTTTTTTCTGTGTAGGAATGACAGATTGGCTGACAGAACAGGAGGGAATGTAATCCTGAACCAATCAACTGCACTAATCACTGTACAATGGGACATCTGTGATAACACCATTTCCTATCAGTGGCATTTGAGCTTTTCTGTACAGTACAGTAGATTGCAACCAGGAATGCAGAAAGTGCATATTCAAGAGAAAAAGTATTGTTGCTGCCTACATTATGAACTGACTCATAACATACAAACTATTTTATACTGTTATACTGTTTCACAGGATGAATGTCCACATTCTGTGGTAAAACAATCTGGGACACTTTGAAAGTATTGTATCTTCACTGCTATTGTTGCAATAAAAGAAATCGAGAGTGTAGTCAAAGGCACAGATTCTTTGGAACTCATCACTCAAAGTGTGATGTGTTCAAACAGACCCCAGTTTAAAGATGTTCTTGCTCTCCTTTATATTTCAAATGAGGGTTACTTTTTTTAGGATTACAAAATTAATCAAGATAAATTAAGTGGAAACAAATGGCTATGTGAACTGGTATGAGCCAGCAGACTCCGCACTAAGCAAAAAAGCAAGCGTTGTCTCCAAGACCTTAGTGTTTCATTTTCATGTGCACAGGTTCTTTATATATAGGTTACATGAACATAAAGGGACTTATTTTCACAATGTTTGCTGTGTTGTTGTAGCCGTTAGTCCTAGAATATTAGGTGGGTGAGGTAATATATTTTATTGGACCAACTTCTGTTGCTGACAGACATAAGCTGTCCAGCTACATAGAGCTCTTCTTTAGGTCTCTTTCTTTATATAGTGACATGCACAATCACATGGCTAATTTGAATGAAAATTACTGCTTCTGGATGGGCAAATAGTCAATTGTCTATTATCTAATGGTAGATTTGCTCCTACTAATATTCTTCTTTGCTCACACAGTCATGGTAATTATGTGGGCAGTTGTGTGTGCATGATTGGGGAGAGGAGGGGAGGAGGGGGGTGAAACAAAACACAGACCTTCAGGATCATACAATAAAACAGTTCCAGCCCTTGAAATGCAGCATAGCCTGCAACATGCGGCTGAGATCTAAGAACAACCATTCTGGGTCAGATCAATGGTCCATCTAGCCCAGTATCCTGTCTTTTGGGTGCTCCAGAGGGAGTGACAAGAACAGGGCAGTTTATTGAATTATCTGTTCCCTGTCATCCAATCCCAGCTTCTGGCAGTCAGAGCTTTAGGGAAACCCAGAGTATGGGGCTTCGGCCCTGACTATCTTAGCTAATAGCCATTGATGCCCTTGTCTTCCATGAATGTATCTAATTCTTTTTTGAACCCATTCATATTTATGTTACATCACAACATCCCCTCACAATGAGTTCCGCAGATTGTACACTGTATGAAGAAGTAGTTCCTAGTGCTTTTTTAAAACCTGCTGCCTACTAATTTCATTGGGTGACCCTTGGTTCTTGTGTTAGGTGAAGGGGTAAATAACACTTCCTTATTCACTTTTGATTTTATAGGCTTCTATCTTAACTCCCCTCAATCATCTCTTTTGCAAGCTGAATAGTCCCAGTCTTTTTAATCTCCCCTCATATAGAAGTGGTTCCATACTCCTTATCTTTTTATATTTAGTAGACCTGAGCTGTGTTTCTCACTCTGTTGCCTGTGTGACACTGGGCCAGTCATTTTACCTCTCTGTGCCCATTTTCCTTCTCACCCTTCGTCTGTCACACATTTGTCATTATAAGCTCTTTGAGGCTGGGCCCGTCTCTTGCTATGTGTTTTTACAGTGTCTAATACAACGGGATCCGGATCTCACAAATCTTAAACAATACTAATGACAAAAGGGTGTGGAGTTCTACCTTACTAAAGAGATATTTTCCTCCTGTTACTAGGTATCTGGTTTTATAAAATTTCCTTTGAGTGCCTGATTGACTTTCATGAAGGTAGGAAGTCCAGAACATTTTAGAAAAATCAATGATACTAAGGAAAAATGGGGGGTTCATCCCTCTTAATTCCCATTTATGTCCCCAAAAAGATCCTCCCTCAGAATTAAAAACTCTGAAAGGACACTCTTGTTGTATAGTTTCAAAATTGCTTCAATAGTTATTTTTAAAAAATAAATAAATAACTTGAATAAATAAAGAAATACTAATGAGGCCCAACCTGGCTTAATAAATCCTTTTGAACATTAAGTGGTGATATGATAGTAGTGAAGGTAGTCCTGGAGAGTTACATAATGTGATTTTCTTTTCTTTTACAGTAAAACCTCCATTTAACGGACTAATTCGGGCGAGGGGGTGTCCGTTAAATCAAAAAGTCCGTTATTTAATAATTTTTTTAAACGGAGCTGTCGGAGCAGCAGCCCGCCCGCCACAGGGTCGGGGCGGCAGCTCCGCAGCCCGCCCGCTGCCGGGACCCGGGCGGGAGCCGGCAGCCCGCCCGCTGGCGGGAATCGGGTGGGAGCCGGCAGCCAGCAGGCGGGACCCGGCAGCCAGCCAGCCTGCCCGCTGCCTGGACCCGGGCGGCAGCCGGGAGCCGTCAGCCAGCCCGCCCGCTGCTGTGACCCAGGCAGCAGCCGGGAGCCGGCAGCCAGCCCACCAGAAATGGATCAGGAATGCATCAGACTTGCACAGAAATTTTGTCCGTTGCATCCGAAGTCCGTTAAATCGAGGTCCGTTAAATCGAGGTCCGTTAAATCGAGGGTTTACTGTACTTTGAAACCAGAGTTTACACTTTTATTAATCAATTACATTACAATAATGCGAAAGCCCCAATCAAGAGTGATACAATCACAGATACTTTCGACTACTGAGAATATTTTTATAGTTATATATTGGTAAAACATCATGTGAACAGTTACCACCCATTTCAAACGCTATATGATACACTTTTTATTCCGTGGGTCAGAAGGCCTTGAATTACTATGAAGCTGGTTTACAAGGCACTAAGTATGGCAAACTAAATAAATTTCAGGTGTAATGGGAAAGGTCCCTTATGTGTAAAGTTTGACTGCTGTATACAAGACAACGCACAAAAGAGGGGGAAAACCTTAGAAAGTGGATACTCATCCTGAAACATTCAGAAAGATGGAGATGTTCACAGATGTACCCAGAATTATCATTTCTAAAGCACTGATAATGTGCTTGAGCCTCTGTCAGGCTCAGGGGCCTAAACTTTCAAAAGCAATCAGTGATTCTTAGGTGTCCAACTTGAGATGCCTTATAAGTGTGCCCTACGGGCTCTGAAAGCAAAAGGCAAAGAAAAATAACCTAAAACGTTAAAGATTTTTTTAAAATCTCATGATTTGGAGGGCCTGGCTCATGATTTCTTGAGCACCTCGGAGTTGCTGGCCATTGAAAATCATTGGTCACTTGTCAACTCCGGCCAGAATGAAAATGTTGCTGCCCCTAAGATAGATATACACTCCACAGCTGGCCTCTACCAGGTTTATACACCCTCCATGCCCCTGTGGGCAGGGCTGGCGACGGGGGGGGAGGGGCAAGGGGGACAACTGTACCGGGCCCCGGATTAAGGGGCCCCCCCGATGTAGTGCGGGTGCTCGGACCTCTGCAGAGGCTGACCGCGTGCAATCCTGGGCGCCGCCAGCCACCCCAGTGCTGCACTGTAGCGCGGCAAGCGCCCGCACGCGGCTGATGGCAGACTCCGACCACAGCAGGGGTCCGGGGAAGTGCGCCCGGCCGCCCTGGTGGTGTGCGGCGCTGACGGTGGCGGAGCGGAGTGGAGGCGCCGAAAAGGGGTCAAGGGGAGCCAGCCTTGCCAAGGTAAGGAGGCAGGGGGCCCGGCCCCACTCGGGGGGCGGTGGCTCTGGGGAGGGGGGGTCTTTGGGCAGGCAGGTGGGCTCTGCGGTGAGTTCACCCCTGCCTCGGGAGGTTCATTCATCGGTGTGGCTGGGGGGGCTGGGGAGCAGGCAAGGGGGTGGGGGTGGGGGCAGGAGACTAGGCTGGATGGGGTGAGCGAGGCGTGGGTGCGGGAGGGAAGGAGGTTTGGTGGGGGGGAGGCTGGGCGGGTCAGGCATGGGGGCAGGAGGCTGGGTTGGGAGTGGGAGGAGGTTCGGTTCGGTGGGATGGGCCGGGCCAGGCAGGGGTGGGGGAGGGAAGGTGGTTAGAGATGGGGGGAGGCTGGGCGGGGGTAAAGGAAGATCACCCCCAACAGCGGGGTGGGCCAGGCAGGGATGGGTGGGGAGGGGAGGAGGAGATTAGGTTGGGGTTGGGCGGGCCGGGTCAGGCAGGGGGGCAGGAGGCTGGGTTGGGAGGGGGAGGAGGTTAGGTTCGGTGGGATGGGCCGGGCCAGGCAGGAGTGGGGGAGGGAAGGCGGTTAGATGGGGGGAGGCTGGGCGGGGGTAAAGGAAGATCACCCCCAACAGCGGGGCGGGCCAGGCAGGGATGGGTGGGGAGGGGAGGAGGTTAGGCTGGGGGAGGAGATTAGGTTGGGGTTGGGCGGGCCGGGTTAGGCAGGGGGACGGCCCCACAAACGATCAGAGTAGGGGGCCCCAATATTTCTGTCACCGGCCCTGCCTGTGGGACAAGGACAGCCCAGGACTGAGCATGTTGCTGCCCTAGGCAGGGACTACGCGCGGCCTGGACTCGAACCTACGACTTGAAGGCCAGTAGGGGAGCTACGTTCCTTTAGCGTTAGGTGCTCAGAGGCCAACCCCCTTCCGCGCCACCTACTGCGCAGGCGCCACTGCCGCAGCTCGCATCTCCTTCTCTCTCGCATTCCCCTCCCGCCTCGAAGTAGACGTTCTACGTCACGTGAGGGACGGAGGGAAAGGGCGGGGCACCCCGTCAGACAGGCCGGGAAGGAGGCGGGGCCTGGTGGAGGCGATGCTTCTCTATTGGGCGAGCAAGGAAAGGGGCGGTGCGTCCTGCTCGGGAAAGGGCGGGCACGCGGCGCGGGGATGGAAGGAGTTTCTGGGGGGCAGGACGGCGCACGCGCCGAGGGTGTGAGAGCCGAGCCTCTCTCCCGCAGCCGACTTTTCCCAGCCGGCGGGCTGAGCGGTAGGGTGTGGTCCGCGCGCGCCTGCGGCAGCCTCGCTATGGATGCACAGAAAGTGAGTGAGCGCCCCCCCCCCCCCCCGGGCGCGCGGGAAAGTGGTGTGAGGGAATGCCGCGCGCGCGCGCGGGGGGGGGCGGCTCCCGCGCTCCTATCCCCCCGCCTCTAGGGGGGGGGGTAACGGGCCGCTCCCACCCTCGCGGGGGGCCCTGAGCGGCTGCGGGAGGGACCTCCCCGGCAGGTGTGTGGGGGGGGGGGGGCTGAACGCGGGGGGCAGGTGGGGATGAGTCGCTCTTTGCCCCCCCCCCCCAAGCCGTGGGGTGGGTCTGGGGGTGGCGGGGGGGGGGGTGCTGAACGCTAGGAGCGCGGGGGGCAGGTGGGGATGAGTCGCTCTTTGCCCCCCCCCCAAGCCGTGGGGTGGGTCTGGGGGCGGCGGGGGTTGTTTGGAGCGGCCTGGGGGGCGGTCGGAGGCTTTTGATTTGTTTTCAGTGAACAGCGCTTGGCTGCCCGGAAAAGCTGAGCCGCAGCCTCCGGAAATGGCTGTGTAAGGGCTGGGGGGTGTCTGGACACGCAGCGGGGCGGCACGAGGCTCGCCCCCGAAGAGAGGACCGAGCTCGGGTGCCTGGAGCAGGCTGGGTCCTGCCTGGAGCCTGTAGTGTCCCGGAGGGATGCCGAGGTGGAGTGGCGCTTCCATGTATGACCAGAGTATTGAGGCATAAGCTTTCCTGGGCTCCTACTGTACCCGCTTCGTCAGATGCAAGGGGGTATTTGCCCACGAAAGCTAAGCCTCCTGCGTCAGTACTTTTGTTAGCCTTTAAGGTGCCTCAGGACTCTGTTGCTTCTGCAGATCCAGACTAGCACGGCTACCTCTCTGATTCCTGACATTAAATGTACCTAATTTAAAGTCTTCCTGGGGGACTGAGGGGGAATCCATCCACCTCTCTGTACGCTCTGTTTCTCTTTCTCCTTTGCTGTTTGTCTAACTTTTGTAGGCTTTGGCAAAGGCTTTATCACAGAGAGGTTGTGTGAAAGCTATAGATCTGTTAGTATAGCTGAGAAGAAACTCCCCTGGGGTGTACAGTGATGGGGAGGGGAGCAGCATACATGCCCATCAGTTCCAGGGAAGTAGCAGGTTTCCCTAAGGAATTTGCATGTATTAGTGAGAAAATAGGACAATGTTTAGGAAGTGGAAGAGAAATTCTTATCTAACTTGGCATACTGCAAAATGAGCAAGTGTAAGAGAGAACTACTAGAAGAAAATGCTGGGAAAATAGGTGGAAACTGTTCTATAATATTGCTCTGATTCTTCCTACAAGAGGGATGTAAAGGGGTTGTGAGCCAACACCTGTAAATGTTGAGCTTAACAAAAGATTTAGCATCCTGCTTGTTGGGATGCTAATTGTATGTTTACAGGCACATGTTATAAAACACCATTCAGGAATAGATCTCTCTTATTGTGCGTTTTGGCCACCAGTAATTTGACCTACATGAACCCATCTGTTTACTGTTAATGTGAAACTGCATTGAAGGGGACAAATTAATTAAACTACTTGTATGTTTTTAAAATGTGGCTGTTGACCCATGCTCCCTTCTATCTCTTTCCTTGCCAGTCCCCCACCCACTCAAATTATTGACCTGCAGAAATGTGACTGGGTTAGGAGACTGGGCCAATGGGAAAAAGTTAGCATAGACTCTGCAAGACATCTTGACCCAACTTTGTGGGTCCTTGGCCAGGTGACTGCAAGGATTTTCCTTGCATCCTCCTTTAGGACCTCCGCTAACTACTGGCAGTAGCCCAGAAATACTGGAACTACTGTTAGCTATGACGGGTTCAAGAATAGCAGCTGTGTTAGTCTGTATCCATTAAGAAAGCCAGGAATACTTGTAGCACCTTAGAGACTGACTAGTTTATTTCAGCATAAGCTTTCATGAGCTATAGCTCACTTCTATGCATCCAGTGAATGCATGTTGTACCTTGACTTTTTGGGCTTGAAAAAGTCCACGCACCTATTGTCTGGAATATGACTAAGCTTACTTTGAAATATGCGGATGAGAAATGCTACCACATAACTGGTTGTTAAGCCAGCCCTGTGGTAGACTCCTGTCATGGTGCTCTCGCGGGACCTCTTGGTTGAAGAGGTAGGGGGTGAACTTCTGTAAGTCTCTGCCTTATTGGATGTTGTATACAATTGAGCCTCCAGCACTCCAAAGGTGGATGGAAGGGAAAAGGATTCCCTTCCTCCCCAATCCAATGATAGAAGTTGGGGAGAGGGCCTCTGCTATTCTGCTGATTCTCCCAGTCTTGAGTAGTGGCTTCTGCTTTTATCCTTTTCCACAGCCTTTGTATTTTGGGTGGACTTTTCCAGTGCCTCTCTCTGCTGGTCAGTTTTTCAAAACATCATTCACATGATTTCTGAGTTTCACTGCTGCCCCTGGGGTTCTGCATAGTATCCTTGAAACTGACCATAGCTATTAATCTCCCTTTGGTACTCCCTTTGGAAGCTGTGAGCAGTAGCAGAAATATTACAGCTGTCTTGAGACTTGAAGATGGCAGTAGGTTGGTTTATGCTAGGTTCACGTTTGGAAAGTTACATTTGAGATCAGATTGAGGTTTCAAGCCATTATTAAATGAACGATTTGCAGAGGCTCAGACTCCGAGTAGGTCCCCTTACTTGCTAGGGCCAAATGAAATTAATCAAATACTACTTAAGGTTATTCATTAATATTTGAGGTGTTCAGTTGCCAGATGAGTGCCATAGAAATGCATATACATCAAGTGTCTGTTATTTAGGAAGGGACATGTTGTGTATCTGTAAACTTTAAAAAGTCTTGTCATGTCTATTACTGTATACTTGTAGTATGACACACTTGCTCTGAAACACAAAATATTGTCTTTTTCCTTTTGTTAATCCCATCTAGTGGAGTCTGCTTTACAAATGCTCTGTTCAATGCTATATCCTTTAGTCTACACATCATAATCTAACATGTCGTCTTTTATGATATTCCACTATGATGCTTCTCGTTTTCACCCAGACCAGTAAAGTGTCACCTGAAACCTTGCATGCTTCTGTGCTGTGAAACTTTGACTCAGAGGCCTGACACCAGCGGCCTGCTTACAGCACAGTGACCTCACCCTGGCTTTAACCCGCCTGGTTACTCCATTCAGGGTTATACTAACTGCCCCTCTGGTCCTGTATTGACCCAAAACTGTCTCCCATGCAGTGCTCAGCCCTTCTCATAGATTATCAGGGTTGGAAGGACCTCAGTCCAGCCCCCAACCCGCATTGTTGCACTCACAAAACCTTATCAGGTTTGCTGGTCCTTTAGAGAAGATTGTACACAGCATCAGCATGTTAGTTTGCCTGTGTATTTTACTCTGTTTAAAACACTCCACTGAGATGGCTGTGCAATAAAATAAGATTGTTTAAGGTACCAAACAGAAGGAATTGGGATAGAAAAGGTTCCAAATAAACAAAAGTGAAAATATCCAATTTAATGAGCTGGAATCTTTTGTTTAAAATGGACTATGTTGAGAAAATCTGTCTTCTAGCATGGCTTGTTACTCCTTAGCCAGGATCCAACTCAGATCTCAAAGCACTTGGTGTCTTTGTTTCTTCAGGTGAAGAATGCCAAAATGTCTTCCTTTCTCCACTCATGTTCTCAAGGTTCATCCTTGTTTTCAAAGTCCGGAAACCTGTCTGGGGGCTCAGCTTGCTGTGTCCACCAGAGAGCTGATACCATGGTGGTGGTCTTCTCCTCTTCCTTCATGTCTTTGTTTACATTTTATGTAAAGGTACTTCTGTTGTTTCCCCTTGATCAGTTTAGGACACACAGAAGCAGGCGGAGCCACATTCCTTGGTCTAGTGCAGGTAGGGTGTCCAGATGTCCCAATTTTATAGGGACAATCCTGATATTCAAGTCCTATTACCCCCCCACAGCCCCTGTCCCGAATTGTCACATATGCTATCTGGTCACCCTAAACACAGGGTGTACCTTAAGCCCTATCACATTTTAAGACCATTTCCAGTACATTTATAATTTATGTTAAGACACAATCTCACAAATATCGGAGGGGTAGCCATATTAGTCCTCAAAAACGAGGAGTTCGGTGGCACCTTAAAGGCTAACTGATTTATTTGAGCATAAGCTTTCGTTGGTAAAAACCCACTTTTTCAGATGTATAGAGTCAATCTCACAAGAATACTAATGATCAGTGAGTTGCTAGTTTTTTCATTGATCTATTACAAGACATCTTTAAATCAATATGACAAATATGTGGAGTGCATTGAGCTGATCAGGCCAGTTGAGATTCACTGTTACATATCGGAAAGCCCCTTGCCATCTTCCCATGAGGGTGGGTTGTAGTTTTGCCAATCACTTCTTGGGTTGTCCTCTTTTTTTCCTTCTCCTTCTATATCTTGATGGGTTGGTCTGATCCACATAGTTGTCAGGACTCTGCTTTACACAACAAAACCATTTGAGCCTGCACTCCCTCAATACAAAATCTATCAAATCACATCATGTAACTCATGGGCATTAATATGCTATTTAGAGGCACTAAATATAATTCTTAAATTACAATGTAGTTAATTTGCCATGATCGGATTGTTAGCATACAATAGTAAAAACACATCTAAACCTTATCTAGGGGCTTCAGTTACTCCGTGAACATGTACTATTGGGGTACTAAGCCTACTTGCCAGAAGGAAGTTCGAAAGTGAAGGGGCTCATCGATGACATCCAGGACAATGCCTGATAAGCACAATTCTTACCTTCTGTGCATTATTTGAATCCCCCTCAGTGGGGAATTGGCCAAGGGGCTTTAGTGCAACTTGCTTGTTAGTCCATTCTCCTATGGGATGTAAGCCTCTACTTTAGTTTATAGCCATGTCTACACTAGAAACCTAAACTGTTATAACTGTTGCCCAGGCCTATGAAAAATCCATACCCCTGAGTGGCCTAGTTAAACCGACCTAACCCTGCTGTAGACAGTGCTACCTCTCATCAGCATAACTTTTGCCTCTGGGGGAGATGGACTAACTGTCAATGGGAAAAGCCTTCCTGTTGGCATACTAGCATCTTCTCTGAAGGTCTACAACTGTGCCGCTGCAACTTTTTAAGTATAGATTGGTCCTCCGTTCTCCTAAATTCATCTTAATGAAACTATGGACAACGGAAGAGATGCTGGAGCTGCCAGCCTTTAGAGATGAGCTGCAGTCTGCTGCTGCTTGCATTTTGCTACTCATTTGGAAGATTATTCACAAACAAAATATTAGATGCTGACTTCTAGCTCTTATTTGAAATTGATGGTTTGTGCCCCAACCTCTGCCCAGGAAAGCTACCCATTCCATTAGTGGATTTTTCAGTCTTTATCTTTTTTTCACCATTATGGAAAATATATGGTTGGGATTAAAGTTAGCTAAACTTCATGCTATTCCTTCCTGCTTGATGAAACTGAAACTGTAGCCTTGAAAGTTTTATGTACTCTTTCTAATAGTCTTGCTGATCCTTGTTTCTCCCCGTTCCCTCACCCCGCATTTGTCCTAACTCTAGGATCATTGGCACAATCTTGCTTGTGGCAGGTCAGCTGTTGGCAAGTAGAAAAGGGGAGTGGTATGTTTGTGTTTTTAGGAGTGGCTGTGCAAAAGACTTTCTAGGTAATGTTCAAATATAGACCTTTGCCTTCAGGTAAATTCAGACTTTTATTGTACATGGCTATAAAATGTTTTTCAAATGGCAGAACAAACAGGATCTAGTAAATCCAAGTCCAGAGGATTGGGAGATCTGACTCATCCATACTGACAGTTATGTTTATAGGATATAAGGCTTAGCTGTGGGCTTGTCTGACACAAGCACAATTGCTCCTGGTCAGTAGCGAACTAGAAAGCAGCTGGTCAGCTTAGACTGCCTGAGGGAATAACTTAAAAACAACTTTATTCCTAATGCTCCTATATAATACATACATTAACCAATGGAAAAGCTTCGATTCTAAACCAAATGGTAGGAAATCTATTCAGAACAGTAATTTGAGGGAAGTAATGGATCCTGGTACACATCACCATAGCAATTAGATTGTCCTTCGTGAATAGTAATAATTGGCAAGGTCTGTCAACTGTATGCAGTTGCACACAATTAACCAGAGTAGTATTGCATGGCTACCTTATGCTAACTCTTGATTGGTGTAGAGCAGGGGAAGGCAATCTATAGCACGTGTCCCAGAGGCAGCGAGCAAGTGGATTTTCAGTGGCACTCTCGCTTCCTGGGTCCTGGCCACCAGTCTGGGGGGCTCTGCATTTTAATTTAATTTTAAATGAAGCTTCTTAAACATTTTTAAAACCTTATTTACTTTACATACAACAATAGTTTAATTATATATGATGGTCTCTTTCTATAAGTCTAAAAACATTAAAATGTATTACTGGCACACACAACCTTAAATTGGGGTGAATAAATGAAGACTTGGCACACCACTCTTGAAAGGTTGCCAACCCCTGGTGTAGAGGTAAACTTTCCAAATTTAAAATTGGAAGGTATCTCTTCCTAAGGTCCTTCTGGCAGGAAACAGTGACTGTGGATAGCTTTCTGATCATCACTGATCAATGTTTCAGTGGAAAAATCTCATATTTAAAATCTTCTGAATGCAGGTAAGTGGATGCTAGTATAATTCAGTTCTTAGTGTTCTCCATGGCTTACCTTTCAATATTCTATTCTATTGAACTGGATGTTGGCATACCCTCTAGAGACAGTGGACAGCATCCCACCAGTTTTAGTTACTTGAATGCTTTACCACAAGGTTGATCAGCAGGCTTATTTCTAGGCAGTTAACCAGTTAGGTATTTTTTTTTTTAAATAATTCTAGGTTGAACTGGAGAATGACACACACACCCCCCCTTTGTGAGGTCAGAAATAATTTTCCTGTGATGAATGTGTAGAATGAATTAAAGATGGGACTAGGAAGAAATGTTGGTGTATATAAGCAACTGTGATTAAACTAACTTCTGTTGACAGCCAAGCCAAAAACACTTAAGTTTTAGCCACTCTTAATACAAATTACATGATCACATGTGTAAAGAGTAGAAAAGACTTCTTAAAATAAGGAAAAACCCATATACCTTGACAGGTTCAAGAATAGCAGCTGTTAGTCTGTATCCGTAAAGAAAGCGAGGAATACTTGTAGCACCTTAGACTGACTAGTTTATTTCAGCATAAGCTTTCGTGAGCTATAGCTCACTTCATCGGATGCATAGAATGGAACAGAAGTAAAATGCATTTATACACAAAGAAAAATAAAAATAAAAAAATTGTACATTAGCATACCAATTCTACAAGGGCTGTTAAATGTAGGTGGTCCATTATCACTACCGTGTTTCCCCGAAAATAAGACAGTGTCTTATATTAATTTTTGCTCCCAAAATTACATTACATTATATTACAGCGAGAGGCAAAACTGGAAGTACGTCTTATTTTTGGGGTATGTCTTACTTTCGGGGAAACAGGGTAGGAGGAAGATACACCCTATACCTTGGTGGAACATTGAGAAACACTCAATATGGCCACTGTGTCTGCATGCTGCCACTAGGGGCTTTTTGTGTGGCAACAGCCTCTCCTGGGTGGTGGTGGTATGGTGGGGGTGAAAAGCAATGGCCTCTCCCAGGGCTGCCAATAGAGGTTGGGGTCCTGTTCTCCTCTGGAGCCACAAATGCTAGAGGAACAGACAAGTGATGGGGCTCAGGCTTCAGATTTGGGGTGGCAGGGGGCAGGCTCCATCTGTTGGCCCCAGGCTCACCCCCACCCGTTGTTGCAGGCCTCTAGTCCCCAGACTCACCCCCACATCATCCCTGAGCTGCCTCCCTACCCACCTTCCCATTCAGGGCTTAATTTGTCCCCCAGCTTGCCAGGGCTGAGCAAGTCTGTTGTGAAAAATATTTGTATGTCTCTTAATCACTTTTCACTGCCTCCCTGCTAGCTAGCAAGTCTGCTGCTATGAAAAGTGAAATTCACAAAATACAGATGCCAATTTTTGCACAAACAGGCTTACTAGGTAGCAAGTCTTAAATAAGCAACCAATAAAAGCAAAAGAAACCACAACAAAAAGGGACAAGAACCTGCAAAACATTTGTTTAGATCCAGTAGTGAACAGAGAACTGTTATTTTTATTTTACACAAATATGCACATATACATGTCCAAATCATTGTAATTTATTTTTTTTCCTAAAGTTAATTACATATTTTAGGAAAAATTGTCATGCTGAGGCCTTTAAAAAAAGTTCTTGTGAGAACCCCTGTCTTAGATTTCCCATCTTTGACTGTTTTGGGTCTCTCTAGCTTTAACAAAACTTAGTCGTTTTGAAAGAAAACTCTAATTTCACATTAGGACTTGAATCCATGTTTGTATTGTCCTTGTGGTGTTGCAGTGAGAAGTGGTGATAGGCAGGCAAGGTTTTCATTAGGTAATAAACATTGCTTTGGGGTGGCAAACTATTTAAAATTGCTCACAAGATATTATATAATAATCTTTACACAAATATTGAACTCTCTTGAACTTCTTTGTAATCCCAGGAAGCTCTACAAAGGATTATCTCTACTCTGGCGAACAAAAATGATGAAATCCAGAACTTTATCGACACACTGAACCACACGTTAAAAGGTGTTCAGGTACATGTGTTAATATCTGCAAATCATTATATTCGCAAATGTGATTAAGTTGAGAGGTGGATGTCCAGTTTAGTGAGACTTGATTATTTATGCTTGCTAAAAAAATTCTTGATGTGTAAAGAGCTGCTATTGACCATTCTTAAAACCAAAAAGGAAAGGTGGTGGTGTGGTTTTTCTGTTAGTGATTCTATTGAAAGTAAAATGAGAGTATAAATTTCAATTCTGAAACTGAAAAAATCCCTGTCTTTGTGAAATGCTGTGACTGGACTCAACTATAGGGAAGAGTCTAAATCATTTTGAAGCTTCTGCCACCTTGTTTGACATGGAAGCTGTGGTAGTTATATCTAGCTCACATTCTTCTGAAGAGCCAATATTCATCTGACATGTTGAGATTTCTTTGGTCTGAGCATCAACCCTTGTCTTGCTTTTCAGGTTAGTGCTTTTGAGTCAATAAATTGGAGGATAACAGACTGTCAGACCTATGTTGATTCTTGTATTATCTACCTCTCCTCCTGGTCTAAAACAAGGATTAATTTTTTATAACTTCTCTACTGCCTGATGCTTATACCTCTGTACAGTGCTCTTTGTTCGGCATTGGCACGTTTGTAACCCTGTAAATCTAAAAGCAAGTTTAAGTAATGGCAAATGAAACCAATTGCTGCTCATAGAACTAGGTAATTACTTTTTTTTGTGAACTACTAGTCTTCTGTGCGACTCTTGAAAATTAGGGGTTGTACTATTGGATAACTAATGGTTACACATACTTGTGTGCTATGCAGAATTCTGTATGTAGCATTGCTGATGTAACCAACTAGTGGCCTGTAATACTCAAGTCTCTAGTCCGCTTAAGAGAGGTGCACCATAAAAAGTGCATCATGACTAGCAAATGTTCATGAGATGGGGTAGCATGACAACATGCAGAGTGATCATTGCAGATTGTACTGGGGTGGGGAAGCCTTCACTCTAGAAGACTCAATTGTGCAAGAATAGTGATGAAGATTAAACACAATTACAATTCTCTTCTTAGGCTAAGTCTTCTAATGTAATTGCTGAGCTGGATGAGGAATTTGATGGTCTGTATTCTATACTGGATGAGATGAAGGAAAGTATGACCAACAGTATTAAGCAAGAACAAGCTCATAAATCTCAAGAGCTACAGGTAATTACATGCATCTGAAAGTTTTTTGCAGTAGTGAGGATGTAATTCTTGACAAATTAGCTAGTTTCAGTCAATGCAAAATGATTTTACAGCAAGTATTTATAACATATGTTTGCATCTAGCTAAGGTGTATGTTCTGTCTTAATTAGGTACGTGACTTCCATTGCATGAGTCCCTCAAATTTTTAAATCTATTTAACTCGCATGGATGTTGAGTATAAGGCAGTGCTGTTGTTCCCCCATTTTACTGATGGGACTGAGGCACAGAGAAACTAAGTGACATGCAAAGGACCACACAGGTGGATTGCAACAGACCTGGGAATTGAACCCAGGTCTCAAATCCCAAGCTAGCACCTACGTTCTGATCCATAATTCCTTCCTTGTCGTATACATGAAAGGAGTTATCTGTTTTCCACTGGAAAAGTATACCTATGAATAATAATACCTGTTCTAAGTGTGGAAAAAATATGAACAAAATAGCTGACTTTCTGAACTGTACATCAACTTTGTATTTTCTCCAATAGTTTTTCACTATAAAGTATAGCTTTAGGAAAGGTAAACATTCACATAAGTTGCAAGGAACTATGAATGTGTGGTGGGTGTTGTGTTTTTTAAATAATGGCTGTTCCTCTAGTTAAACCTTACTAGTGTTTAACATTGAAATTGCTTTAAGGAGGACTCCAATGTGGATGGAATGGTATCCTTATTTTCTTTTCTTTTTCAAAATGTCTACCTTTCCTTTTCACTCTCCTTCTCTGAAAGGCTTCGCACCCCTTATTCCTTGTGTGTGGTGTGGTGGTTTTTTTTTTTTTTTCTTCTTCTTCTTTTTTTTTTTTTTTAAGTCCTGGACTTTGTTTCTCAGAACAAATTTCCATGGCTCCTTTAAGGGCTTGTTCACTAGTAGTAATCATACTGAGAGGTTTGGCAGCTAAACTTGGGTTAAATTTTACAAAACAGTTTCCAGAGTACACAGAAAACACACACATTTTCTTGCTTTATTTTTTAGCACTGCTACGAAATAATGGAGCTGAAAGACTGTTGTGGATATTGACATGCAAACAAGCACATCAACACTTCAACTTTTGTTCCAGAATTCCTGCAAATGGACTCTGACTAAGGCACTTGATGTGCTTTCTTGTCTTTACTCATTATATTCTTCTAGCTCCTTCGTAACAGTGCTGGTGTTGGAGCGCTGAGAATAAGCCAAGAGGTTTTGACGTGTGGATTATTCCTATGTCCTTCTCAAGCAAGAACTGTAAATTTCATACCAAATACAAGAACTAGTATTGTCATTCAGATTTTTTTAGTCTTAAAATAAGTTGTTAGACTCTTGACTGGAACTGGGGTAACTAATTACATTTATGCAGTGTTTGACTGAGAACAAAGGATTTTGAAAGTGGCCTCTTTCTAAATAGTCAGCACAGCAAGTTCTGTATTGTGCAAACTTTTTAGCTTGTTACTTGAGCCTCTTAAGGTCAGAACAAACATTTACTCACTGTACAGCATGAGCAGATCTACTTGGCATTTAACTCTGCCAGAGACTTGCTATAGAACTTGGGCAAGTCACTTTTCTATGCCTCAGATTCCTGTCAAAAATGGGGATAACCCTTGTTACTTCATGTGAGACAAACATTAGTGGTTTCAAAGGTGTTCAGTATTTTAATGGCTGAAGTGGGATAGTTGGGAGCAAACAGCATGTATACCTGATAGGAGTTCTGGTATTTAATCAGACCAGTGTTTTATTTAGACATGTATCATGTCTGATAGTGGCCAGTACCAGTTGCTTCACAGGAAGGTGCAAGAAATCCCTAACTGGGCTGTCATTTCTTAGATCATGATCTGAAGCAGGAGGCTTAAATACAGTTATAGAAAACTTAATTTAAGGATCTTAATTTCATGACCTAACAGAGAGCTTGACATTCTGAAAGCTTGCCTGACAGTATTGTACAGTTGAACCAACAATTGTTACCTGAAACCTATGTATTGTATGACTGCACTGCCGCCACTTGAAGTCTGAAGGAAAAGAAGGCCCGTGGAATGTTACTGGTGACTGAATACTTGCAGCTTTTCTCAGCTTGTCTTTCAGGGCAGGTTGTTATAGCTACCAGTCCTGAAAATGTTTATTTGCTTAGTATTCAGATTTGACCATCTTCAATGTCTCCTGGTTCGAGGAGTCCCATGATACTTTTCTGGAGGGGAATGGAGCAGAGTTCTGGTTCAGAATAGATCTGCACGTGAATCTCCAAATGCCTACTAAAAGCAGATAAAGGATAGCATTGACTCCTTTTAGATGTACCTTAACTGATCAGTCAAATTTTTATCTAAGATTGCATGCTGGACTCCTTGTTGGCTAACCATGCACTATATAAGTCAACTGTACAAAAGTACAGCTGAAATAGTGAAGCTTAGTTTAGGGCAGTAGTTTTTCAAACTTTAGCAACCTAGGGACCCCCATTTTGATTTAAAAGTTTTTTTTTCCTTGACCCCCACCAAGCCCTCCACTCAGCCCCAGGCCCTGCCCCCACTCCAGCCCTTTCCCCAAGGTTCCATCCCACATCTATCTATCTCCCTACTTCTTCCCTTCCCTCCTAGTGCCTCCTGCATGCCGCTGAACAACTGTTCCCCAGTGTGCAGGAGATGCTGAGGGGGAGGAGTTGAATTGATCAGTGGGGCCCATGGACCCCCTGGAGTACCCTCACAGACCCCAGTTTGAGAAACGTTGGTCTAGGGTTTATTAACTGGGTGACTCTTAATTGGAGTTGGGGAAGCAATGTCCTCTAACTCCTATCAGGTATACATGCGGTTTACTGTCACCTGGAAGTGTTTGTGCTGTAGCTACACAGGTAGCCTTCTTGATACTGTCTGGATTGGAAAACTACCTATTCCATGCCTTTAAATGGAAAGAAGTTGTACAGTCATGGCTGTATATTTATTGCAAATCTACCAGATATTGTAATGTGAGTGATTTTAATTTATCTCTCTTCTAAAGTTGTCATCTTGGAAGAATATTGACCTCTTCTATAGGCCCACACTTAAAACTGGAACCCACCCTGAGGCTGGAAGAAACATTGCTTATTTGTGAAGCCATCTATCCTAATTACAGTTGTTTACAACAGACATTGCTCCTTCTATCCCCAAATACTGATGCATCCATCTGGAATGCTAATACTAGTCTCTCTGGTTGCTGTATCTTGGCAAACTGTTTGTTTAGAGATGCCCTTAGCTAAACACTGCTATTGTTGAGATATCTGCTTTTATGGAATGTTGTGCATGGTATGTCAAAGCTGATCTATCCGCATCAGTCACATGTGGGTCAGTGGACAGAAGCTACATTGGCTGGCTGGAAGCTTGCATTTATTCAGTCAGAAATCACAGAAAATTGATCTAAATTTTGAGGTCTCAAACACTCTGCTACTAAAGACAGTTACTTAGTTCCTAGATTATTTTTTTTTAATAATCTTACCTAAAAACTCTAGATGGATTCATCCTCTCACTGAACATCACTCTGCAAAAACTAATTACATTTATGCAGTGTTTGAGAGGGATGTAAAAGGTTAACCAGTAAGCATTAGACTTGCTGTTATAATAATAATAATAATAATAAATTATATAAATAAATAATAATTATTATCTGTCCCGCCGAATAGAAAGCTTCCGCTTTAGCGGCATTTCAGCGGGACAGAAATAGAACGTTTTGGTTCGTGTCTCCCGGGGCTGATCCTGTGGCGGTGCTGGGAAACCGTGGCCCCCTTTGGGGCGGGGGGGTGTCTCACGCACCCCACTTTGAAGACCACTGCTCTAGTTTGAGAACTATCACTCTTTAGAAAGAGGCAAGTTCTGTATTGTGCAAATGTTTTGGTTTGCTCTAGAAGCTATTCAGGAAAGAGACTTGCATTTATTTGATCTATCAGGCCCTTGCAGTGCTGTATCCCTAGAACTCAAAGGTGAGTAAGCAGCACTTTACAGAGGGAGAAATTAATGCAGATTAAATGACCTACATTACAACAAGTTGATTGCAGAGCTGGGACAAAACCTACATCTCCCATGCTCTACCCTTTGGCCGGCAGTTACAATTTTGTACGCAATACTAAAATTACATTTGCAGGGATATCTCCATAATATTGAACTAAGATTAAAATTGGAAAGCATGGTTCAAATCGTACGGAGTAACCATATCTGCAACATACGCTTAAATTATTTGGCACACACTAAAATGCTTACAATTTTTAGTATGGGGAGAGCAGTAGGCTGCAGTTATACATCCTTCAGGCCTTATGGGTGCTATCTAACTAATTATTTGTTCCTTAGTTTCATAGGGCATAGTAAACATCCTTTAAGTTTCAGCCATAGAAATGTATTTAGCTAAGATGTGTCCTGACAAGAAGGATGCCAAAGTCTTTGGGTGGCAAAGCTGATACTTAGTAACACTTGTAGTGCAGCTGGGGTGAATGTCAAAATTCTGCAGTTGATAGTAGTACTCACTGTCGTGACACCCTGGCACCCCAATATTCACCACTGTCGTGTAATTAGGATGTTTTGTACAAAGTATGGCTTGTGAGGTGTCCTTCTAAAAGTCTTGTTCTGTTAGACAGTAATATCTCATTGGATTGTATGTGCTATTGTCATATGTGAAGCTATGAAATTTGGCTATGTATATGTTACGGAAACACGTTGAGGTTGAAAACCCTCACAAGCAGACTTTCAGGTACAACAGAAAAAAGGCCAAACGCTGTCAATGGCTCATTGAGAAAATGCACAGGAGCATAAGGATTACCCTCGGAACGGTGTACAATAGAAACCTCTCAGATACCATTACACGGTGGGAACTGTTTGACCCAGGTTGCAAAAGAGGTTTTCCAGCAAGTGGGAAGAACATATAAAAGGGGGACAATGACTTTTTGATGGTAGCTTACTTTCCCTACAACAACATACTTGGAAACACCAGAGAGCCAAGGACTGAACTGGGGGAGGTGATGGTGGTCCCAGGCTAGAGGGATTTTTAGCCTGTGTGAACCTGGGAAAGCCAAGGCAGCTTGGCAGATTCTTAAAGCATAGTCTGTTTATCACTCAGGGTGAGAATTTGCTAATTCATATCCTACCTATTTAGTGTGTTTAAGATCGCTTTATGGCTTTGTTTATTTACTAAGGTAATCTGGTTTGGTATCACTTACAATCTATCTCTTGTAGTTAAATAACTTGTTTTTGTTTGGTCTAAAATCCGGGGGTGGTGAAAGAGCAAGCTTGAAGAGCTTGGCAATGTATCCCAGCACCACAGTGTGAAAGGGAGTCCAGGAAGGATCAGTGGTACCCCAGTTCCAGGTGGCATCCTCGAGGGAACCTGTCAAAACTATCTTACCAACTCTTAACATTTCTCTGCTGTTGTTTTCTGACCCTAGAATCAACTTAGCCAATGTAGTAATGCCTTGGAGAATTCTGAAGAACTACTAGAATTTGCTGCACGGTCACTGGACATAAAGGACCCTGAGGAATTCTCAAAGGTAGAAAACTAAACTGATGTGAATAAGGAAAACCGTTCTAATTTCTTAACTTGAATGGGATTTCATCATAAATCTGACATTGCAAACTGCTTAGTGTAACAGTAAGATAAGAGGAGAGGAATCTGGAAAAGTAGCTAGTGCTTCTAGAGCCATAGTGTCAAGTTGGTGGTGAAAAATCAATAGCTATATTGGTATATTTTTCATTCTAAATTACCCTAGTATTGCTTTTGATTTTTGATGGGATGTAACTGAGACAGCCATAGCCATTTGACTTAACTGCTGTTTAAAATCTTACATTAGCATCTGTAAGCTCCTCAGGGCAGTTCTTACTGTATGCCATGCAGGCCTTCTAATGTATGGGTTTTTGTACAAATCTCCAGCAGAATGAGTCCAGATACAGTGTGAGTGATTTTGGTGTAGCTAATATAAACAATATATGTACATTACCATTAACATACTTAAAACTGAGCAGGGGAAATGCACTAAGGGAAAGGTAGAGTGGTGGAAATGCAGTACAGCTAGACAACTGGTAAAATGCTGACAATCCAGTTACTGCAGCTTCAGATCTATTACCAGGATATCCAATGTTTCATTTTGTCAGTGTCATGTACCATTTTTGTGTTTTGTACTAACCATGCAATGAGCCACATCAAATCCAAAACCCAATTACTTGTGTGTTCTGCCATTTTTAATTTTCACTTGGAACAAGGATACTGGAAATGTTCTAGTAAATAGGATAATCTTCCTCTGAAAGTGACAGTGCGAGTTCTTGCTTTCCCCTCTTGAAACCTGTTTGATTAATTTTCCAAAAAGGACTGACAACTTAAAGCTCAGCCTTTTGGCTAAGAAAGCATTATCTAAAAAGTTGTATCTAGTACTTAAATTTAGATAGCTGAATACATGGTGGTTTATGACTTGTCATTTCTGTACATGTTAAAACCAGGTCAGATCTTCAACATCTCTTCAAAAGTATTGTACCCAAAGCTACAGTATAGGTAGTTAACTGGAAAGCGCACAGACTTTTTATTAATGGAAATCTTATTCATATTACATTAATTGTAATTTCTTTTGTAATTTAGATCACAAAATCTGCAGTATTAAAGATACTAAGAGCAAGTGTAGTCAGCTGTAATCTAGTATTTGTAACTTGCACTGTTAGCCTGGGCTAACTTCAGCTGTCTATGGGCAGATTTGCATGGGCTCTGTTCTGGTCTACATGCTGCCACAGCTATGACAGTGGATTTTTGACTTCACTGAGCTTAATACTTGGGGAGGGTGACAAGGCAAAACTGCCCTTGCCTTAAGAAATATTGAACAGGAGTATTTCAGAAGTACAGGAAAAAATGAAGACCTTCTTACATTTAATTGCAGTATGTAAGAGCTAATACTTTGGAATTGTTTAAAAACTCATCTTTTATTCAAACTAAACTCTTTTAGGTTTTTTTTGTTGTGTGTTTTTTTTTAAAACCTCACTAATGAAATCCCCTGGGAAATAGGGTTGATTTGTAAGCTTATATTATCCTCACTGTGTTCTTTCATACATGCAAAAGCACTTGGCTGCATCTGTTGTGGACACCATTTGTTGTGGACACCATGGTGTATGCCTTAGCTTATTTTTAGGTTAAAACTGCAATACTATAATTAGGCTTGAGATGAATCCACCTTTTAGGATGTCATGAGTATCAGGCCTCAGATTTCACTGTAGATACTAATCTTAAGCAACCATCCAAGAGTCTGAGAAACTGCTTGCTTAATAGAATCATGTTTAAAAAAACAGAATTACACTCAAATGTGGCGATCATCTGAAAAATGCACTAAAAATAAAATACACTAAATTAGTACATATCTCCATTGTAGGACTGTGCAGTGTTGGTACTTTGCTAAATATGAATGCTGAAGCACTGCAGATCTCTACCTGACATAGTAACAGAATACTACAATTACAGGACTCATTCTTTTAGCTGTGGGATATTGATCAAGACTGATTGTGTACATGATGCCTCTCTAAAATGCCTCTCTATGATGCCTCTCTAAAATGTGGAGAGACTTGCTGCAAGTGTTTAATTATTAAAGGAAATGGGAGCAGTAGAGTTGACTGACAAATATTCCAGCCATTGCAATTGACATTTATGCAGGGCACAACTTTTACATTTATTTCCATAAGTCCACAAAGTGAAAACTTAAGAGGGGAAGATAGTATAGCATGTGGCTGCTATCTGTAATTATTGGATATTTCGACCTATTTGTGAACCATAGCAATAGTCTACGTTTTCTCTAGAATTTCATTTAAATATTTCTGTGGTCCTGTCTCGGCTGAAGATAGTCAAAATGACTCACTTCATGTACAGCAGTCTGAAGCAGGGTTTTTACTCATTTGAGCTCAGTCTGACTGGACAGTTCTTGCAAGTTTCCTATTTAATTTTTATACACAACCTGCATTTAAACTGATTAAATGCATAAAGTCTACATTTAAAGGTCACATGACCACATTGGTGAATTGATGCAAGTCACTTTTGATATGTTATCAGTTCACGTTCCTCATGGCTAGCCAGCTGATTAGTCATTCAGCTTTTCAATAACATGTAAAATCCTGTGGTACAGGGATCTTCTGTTTGATTTTCAGAGTTAATCACTTAATTTGAGAATCGCCATCTCAATGTGGGGGGAGATGTTGAATCCTATTCATGTCTACTGCATTTAAACAATGATTGAGGATGGATTTTGGTTTTTTTTTTGTTTTGATTTTTTTGGTCACAAGTGATATTTAGTGAATTGGGCCTTTGAATTTTTGAAATAAGCTGGAAAAACTTGATCTAAATTGCTCACTGTGAAATTGACATGAACTATGAACAACACTAAAGACTACCATGACTGACAATGAATGTGGCTAAGAGAAGAAAATTGGATTAACTGCAAATGTTTCCTAGCATAGTCTGCTGAGCCAGCTCATTAGATCAGCAGTTCTAATTTCTAAAATGAGAAATGTTAATCTTCCTTCTCAGTACAGAAACTACACTGATTAGTCTTTCAGGTATTTTTGAAGGGGTAATTTCATGATTCAGAGCTGAATGTTTGCTTCATTAGAGAAATTGCAGGATGGATTCTGCGGTTTCCCTGGAACATCCTTAAATCTTGGTTCTAGGAGAAGTAGTTCTTTAGTTTCAAGAATTTTTTTGCCCTTCAAAAAGCCTATCCTTTCTTTTGAAAGGAGCAGCTACTCTTAATTGTAGATAAGAGCTGCTACATAAGCCCATACTAGGGTTGCCAAAGTAGGATCTCTTCCCTTGAGGATGGTACCAAATTGGTGAGTAATGTCATTGGTCAAACTATTTTAAGTATATACTTTACACAACAGATATTTAGCAAATAAGGGCACTTAGAGTGAAATTTTCCTCTGCAATGAATTTCAGCCTTACTACTTTTTGTAAGTTTAAATAGTCCAACTATATACAGCATATTGACATTCATCTAGTACAATTCCAATCAACAGAAGATCCCCACCTGTGTGATATTATAGTGTAATTTTCTTACTTAACACTTTCCTATCATCCCAATAATGCATCTAAAATATTTCTAAGCAGATATACTCTTTTAAAGAAGTAAATAATGTGACTGGTGTCACTGTGTAGCTTAACTTTCAGGACTTGCACACTGTCTGGGTTTCCAACTGAGGTATGAAAATTTAAGTCTTCTTCAACAGAAAGAGATGTTTACATAAACATGCTTGTAATCAACAAGAACCTTTCGGTTTTAAAGAAGTGTCCTAAGCTTTCTGGTGCTGTTCCTTGAGTTTTATTTTGAGGATTAAATCTCTCAGTTGGAGGCAACTTCAGACCAACTAGAACCTCTAGCTGAAAGACTATATTGGATGGACAAATCCACCCAGCTCATCACTGTTAACTGGTTCAATAATCTTTTATTCTTAAATGTGACCAGACCTTCCTGTTTTCAAATGGTAAACTTAAGGCTTTGTTCTTGGAGTGATTTGCTCATGTGCATTCCAAGATGTGTGTGCGCGCCGCGCATGCACGGTCCCGGAAGCTTTTCCTAGTGGTACACAGAGTCGGCAGGGGAGACCCCTAGAGTGGTGCCCTCATGGCGCAGTATACAAGTCCCTGCCGACCCACCCCTCGCTCAGTTCCTTCTTACCGCCCTGACGGTCTGCCGCTGGAACAACTAGAGTCGTTTGCACTCACTTAGTGGTATTTGGTTTTGCTTTGTGTCTTAGTTTTTATTCTAGTTAATGACTTGTAAATAGTTGTAGTTTAGCAATTGATAGCTTTTAGTTTGAGATAAGTGAGACCTCCTGCCAGTTGCTGTGGAGGTGCCTTCCCTGCAGCACCTCGGCTGCAGGGGTTTAAGTCCTGCGAGGCTTGCTGCAAGCCTATGCCAGCCAGTGCTTAAAGTGCTTGGGGGAAAGCCACCAGACAGACCGGTCGGCTCCATCTGTAGAAGCTTCAAGCCCCACACTAAAAAGGAACATGACTCCTGCCTAAAACTTATTCTCATGGAGTCTGCGCTGCAGCCGCAATCAGAGTAGGCTCCCTCGGTGTGCAGCACACAGGCCTCAAAAAGGGACTCCTCCCGGA
This sequence comes from Sternotherus odoratus, assembly GCA_032164245.1. Taxonomy (NCBI): domain Eukaryota; kingdom Metazoa; phylum Chordata; order Testudines; family Kinosternidae; genus Sternotherus; species Sternotherus odoratus. The sequence goes on along the minus strand of JAVMKO010000007.1, from coordinate 2,246,883 downwards.
CCCGCCGGCACAAATCCCCAGCACGCAGGTCCAGCACCTCGAGACGGCACCACTTTCAATCTCCCAATCTCCAGTGCCCTTTAAAAGGAAGAAGCCAGACAGAGGCAGATCCCCAACTTCACGCTCTCATGGAGTCCGTGATGCAGAGCAGCCCATAACAGAGCGGGCCTCTCGGGGCTGACAGGAACCGCCGGCCACGGTGCCCAGTGCAGCGGTCCTGTCTTCGGTGCAGCCGGTGTCGCCCTTACCTGGCGTAGAGGAGGACTTAGATCTCTTATCCACTCTAGACACTTATGAGGCCGCTTGAGACCTCATTAGCCTGGTGCAAGATGCCAGGCCCCTGGCACCGCCATCGGTGCCAAATGTCCGCCCGGGCATCACACCAGCACCGGAGTACATATTCGCAGTACCATCAGGCGTACCGTCGACGTCATCCGCACTGCCCCCGGTACCGGCAGCGTCGGACCCTGCCCCGCCACCTTGGTATGGCACTGGGCAAACCTACGATGCTGCAGCTCCGCTCCCCGCACTGGGCCGCGGTACCAATGGGCTCCGCACCGCCATGGTCTGCATCAGACTACTCTTCGGAATCAGATGTGGGGTCATCCCGGTTTCGGTACAGTCACCGGCACCGCTCACACTCCTGGCACTGCTCTCTGCACCACAACAGGAGAGAGCAGCCCCACTCCATGCCACACTGGCCCCCTCAGTGGCAGGGACCGAGTCAGTGGCCCTTTTGGACCCCCTGGGTGTATCACCAAGCCCAGGGGCAAGACTCCAGAACCACCTCCGGGTTTTCAACTAGGGCCCCGCCAACGGCCACCTCCACTTCCTGCCCGTCCCCTAGGGCAGCAGAACGCACGGCACTGCAGGCCACTGAGCCGGGACCCTGCACTGGCTGCACCTCCAGTCCCCCCGGGACCTCCGGCTATTCCTCCCCAGCCCCACTCTGGGGAAGAACAAGCGGAACCAGTGGTGCACTCCTCTTCCTCCCCAGACAAGGCGGTGGCAGGCACGTCCTCTGGCCTTCCCCCAATGGACATTAAAGGCCACCAGGACCTCCTCTGCCGGGTGGCAAAGAGCCTAAAGCTCCAGGCAGAGGAGATTACAGAGGACCTGGACCCTACAGTGGACATCCTGGCACCCAACGGGCCATCTAGGGTGGCCCTTCCCTTTATCAGGTCCATCGAGGCGAATGCCAATGGGCTGTGGCAGATCCTGGCCTCGATTCCGCCAACTGCACGAGGAGTCGAGAGACACTACTTCGTTCCCCAGCGGGGATACGAGCATTTCTACACACGCTCCTCCGGGCACGCTCGTGGCAGATGCAGTTAACCATAGGGAGCGCCAGGGCCAGCCGGGATCTGCTCCAAAATCCAGGGACACCAGGAAGCTGGTTCTTTTCGGCTATAAAGTTTACTCCACGGGCACCCTGCAGCTCCGCATTTCCAACCAGCAGGCTGCTATAGGACGTTATGCCTACAACGCCTGGTCCTCCTTGGGGAAGTTCCAGGCCGTCATCCCGGAGGATTCCCACAGGGAGTTTGACGCCCTGCTAGACAAGGGCACAGTCTCCTAGGCGGCCCTCCAGGCGGCACTGGATTCCGTGGCTAGAACCATGGCCATAGTTATGAGACGCGATGCAACTCGTGGCTGCAGGTTTTGGGGATCCCCCCCTGAGGTGCAAAACACCCTGCATGACCTCCCCTTTGACAAGGGGGGCCTGTTCACAAAAGAGACGGAAAAACGCCTTCACAGCCTGAAGGACTCTAGGTCCACCTTTAGATCCCTGGGCCTACACACCCCAGCGCCTGAGACACCCCTTCAGGCCCCAGACCCAGTCTCGGTTCTACCAACCACCCCCGAGACCTGAACCTGCCAGGAGAAGGGGAAGGGGCAACAGTGCTAATAATAGGGGGCGTTCCCAACCCCCTAGCGGCCAGGACATGGGGACCTCCTCCAAATCCCCACCTGGATCGAAGCCAAACTTTTTTGAAGGTGGCCACGAGGACGGCACCCCAGACATTGGCATGGATCCTTCCCCTCCCTTTTGGAACCGCCTATCCGGCTTCTATGGGGCATGGGCCCAGATCACTTCCGCTCGCTGGGTCCTCAGTACGATAGAGGCGGGGTACTCTATCCAATTCTCCTCCCTGCTACCCCCCTCCCCTGTCTCTCTTCAGGGGCCCCTCTCACGAGCAAATCCTCATGCAGGAGGTTCATACCCTGCTCCGGTTAGGGGCCATAGAACAGGTTCCCCCTCAATTCAGGGAGAGAGGGTTCTATTCCCGATATTTTCTTATCCCCAAAACCAAGGGGGGCCTTCGGCCCATTCTAGATCTACGAAATCTGAACGCGTACATATGGAAGTTCCGATTCCGGATGATCTCCTTGGCCAGTATTATTCCCTCCATGGATCCGGGGGACTGGTATGCCGCCCTCGATTTAAAGGATGCCTACTTCCACATCTCCATCCTTCCGTCTCACAGGAGGTTTCTGAGATTTGTGGTTGGGGAGGCACACTACCAGTTCAGGGTGCTTCCCTTTGGCCTCTCCACTGCCCTGAGGGTCTTCACCAAGTGCATGGCGGTGGTAGCGGCGTTCCTGCGCAGACACAGTGTACAAGTGTACCCCTACCTAGACGATTGGCTTATAAAGGCAAAGTCCCAATCCCTAGCGATCGAGCATGTAGCTCTCGTCAGAGAAACCTTCCTCGGGCTCGGCCTTATGCTCAACGAGCAGAAGTTGACTCTCGTTCCCACCCAGACCATAGAGTTTATTGGAGCAGCGCTCAACACCACAGCCGGGCGGGCATCCCTCCCGCTACCGTGTTTTCATGCCCTGACCCATATCATTACGTCACTCCTGCAATTCCCGACCACAACGGCCAGGAACTGCATGGTGCTGCTAGGCCACATGGCAGCTTGTGTACACATGGTGCAGTTCGCCAGACTATGCCTGCGTCCCCTCCAGTCGTGGCTTGCACGCACAGACCATCTAGGGGTTCAAAGGGGGGGTCTCATGAAGGATGATAGGGTTAACCTGGTCCTATCATCCCTCATGAGACCCCCCCCCCCTCGAATCCCTAGCAACCTGCCCCCTCACTTACCTGTCATGGAAGGTGCTCTTCCTCGTAGCAATCCCCTCCGCAAGGAGGGTTTCAGAGCTGAGGGCCCTTACATCCGAACCCCCTACACAATTTTTTACAAGAACAAGGTGCACCTGCATCCCCACCCGTCCTTCTTACCCAACGTGGTCACTGCTTTCCATATCAACCAGGACATTTTTCTTACCAGTTTTCTGTCCCAAGACACACTCCTCAGACAGAGAACGTGCACTCCATACCCTGGACGTTAGGAGGGCATTAGCCTTCTACATAGAACGCACAAAACCGTTTAGTAAAACACACCAATTGTTTCAACGGCAGAAAGAATGAGGGGTATGCCAGTCTCCTCTCAGAGATTGTCCTCCTGGCTCACCTTGTGCATTAAGCTGGCTTACAAACTGGCAAAGGTTCCGGCGCCACCTTTGTCCACACGTTCCACCAGGGCACAGGCAACGTCCACCGCCTTCCTGGCTCGGATTCCGCTTCTCAAGATCTGCAGGGCAGTGACATGGTCTTCCATCCACACGTTCACCACTGTGGCAGGGTGCTGGCCAGGAGTGCCTGAGCCAGCCCTGCGGGCCCTTTAAGAGGGAGCAGAAGCCTGCAAACCTCCCTTGCAGAAAGGCTAATCAGCCACCGGGGCTGCAGGGCAATTAGCCTGGAGGGGTTGCACCTGGCGGCAGCCTCAGGGGGATAAAAGGCTGCCAGGAAGGAAGCCCAGCGTGGTGGTGGTGGAATGGTAGTCTGGAGTGAGAGACAGAGCTGTAAGCTGTAGAACTGTAAGATATAGAGCTGTGTAGGACTGAACTATATAGAGTTGTGAGCTGTAAGCTGAAGGACTGGACTGTATAAAGCTGTATATATTGGTGGTGGGGCCTGCACTGTGGAATAAAGAGCACTGTTTGGAGCCAGAGAAGAGTTTCCTGCCTGTTTTTGAGAGGGGTGAGAAGGCGATCTGTCACACCACGCACTACGCCATCAACCAGCAGGCGAGAGAGGACGCCGGCTTCGGCGCGGCAATACTGCAATCCGCGACCAGATGAACTCCGGACCCTCCGCCAAGGTAACTGCTCACAAGTCACATCTTGGAATGCACATGAGCAATCACTCGAAGAAGAAAGAACGGTTACTTACCTCTCGTAACTGTTGTTCTTCGAGATGCGTTGCTCATGTCCATTCCAATACCCCCCCCCCCCCCCCCCCGCCTCCCCTCTGTCGGAGTTCCGGTGAGAAGGAACTGAGCGAGGGTCGGGTCAGCAGGGACTTGTATACTGCGCCATGAGGGCGCCACTCTAGGGGTCTCCCCTGCCGACTCTGTGTACCACTAGGAAAAGCTTCCGGGACCGTGCATGTGCAGCGCGCGCACACATCTTGGAATGGACATGAGCAACACATCTCAAAGAACAACAGTTACGAGGTAAGTAACTGTTCTATACCTGTAGATCAGCCATATTGATGCTGGGTATACTACAATAATAGCAGGAAGTTGAGTACTTGTGCAAGTCCATATATTGGAGCTTATGAGGCCCACATGGGAAAAATCTACAGTAGAGTAGGAATAATTAAACGGTATAACTTTCAGAGGGAATTTTTCCTTTCCCTTGTTACCTCTTCCACAAGAACTTAGGTTTCTGACAGGGTATGTTATGGATAAATACCATTAGTAACAAAACAAGTACTTTGCACTGTTGATTAGAAAGAGCAAAAGCTAAGTAAATGCTGCTGTTTTTGTACTTTTACTTTTGGAATTATGGATAAACTGGATATCTGATCTTACACTAGGAAAGAAGCCCAGTAATTTGGAATTGGTTTGGTGTGGCTTTTGAAGTTGATTGCTCTGATCTGACTTATTACAGCATTTCTAACTGTTGTGCATTAACACACTTTGATGCAAGGTTTTTCTTTCCATAAGCTTAAGTGATAAAATATTGTTCGGTGTTTGAATCTGAGCTGTATAGCTGTGGGGTTCATAATCTAACTCTTCTTGCATGTTACTGCAGTATGACTTGCATGGAAGCACTAATTACCTTCTCTCTCTTCTCCCTGATATGCACCAAGGCTGCCAGACAGATCAAAGATAGGTACAGTACAAAACCTTCTACAAAATGTCTTGCTTTTTAATTGTTTTCTTTTCATTGAACTCAAAAGTCCAATCTTAAAAGGTCACAATCAACTTCTTTCTGATACTCCTAGGGTATTACTTACAAGAGTATCACAATTGAAAGATTATATAGGTTATTTGATGGTATTCCATATAGTCAGTTTCCTGCTCTCTCCAGTCTATCTGGTTAACCTCTTCTTTTCTGTGAGTCTTTCACGCAGTCACGGGGGGGGGGGGGGGGGGGAGAAATAGGTAACAATGAAGAAAGTGTGGTGAAAAAAACATGTTGACAAACAAGTGGGTGTGAAATTTGAAAATCTCTTTTAAAATCTATTTTTATCAAGTTGACAGTTTCCCTTTTAAATTCCTAAATATAGGATCCTGACATAAACATTTCTGCAGGCTTAATGCTCGGTTTTGAATGTGAGGGGATACCTTGCCGTTCGAATTTTTTTTCTAGCTAAGTTATTCTAGTGTTTACAAAGCAGTGCTGATGCCTGTGGGTTCACTGCCTGCATTAGTGATTTTTTTTTTTGCCAAGGTGGTTTCTCTTCAGATGTGAAGAGCCTTCAACACCTACTTAAATCAACTTTTTAGAGTGGAAAACTTCTAATCTGCCAAGTAATTTATGATGAAACAATGTTAAGGTAAGCACATCATTCTTCTAGACCAGGACAATCTAGTCAAAATGTGCCCAGAAAACTCAGGCATTTCAGTGGGTCTGAGTGCTGGAAGCACTTTTAAAACATTTAGGCACAAGCTGTACACAGCATGTGGAAGACCAGTGCTACCAAGAGTTTCCAGAATATGTTGTTTCCACTAACCCAGCAGTTTTGCTATTTGTCAAACATTTTCATGAGAACTAACAAGTAAATTGCCAAAGAAAAAAGCTAGTTTCATGCTGGAATTCGTATCCAAGATAAACTCCATGTTGATTGCTATGGGAAACTAAGATTTTCTATTCCAGCCCAAGCAGAAATAGAGAATCCTTAATAGAAGTTTAGAAATGTTTGTGGCTAGGGTGACCAGACGTCCTGATTTTATCGGGACAGTCCCGATTTTTCTCTGTCTGTCCCGGGTCCCGACCAGTCTCTGGTCGGGACGCATTTTGTCCCGATTTTGGGAATTTGCAGATGAGCCCTGCTCACGCAGGGCTCATGAAGGCAGCACGGCTCCGCCTACTTCCTCAGGCAGCCATGTGCTGCCTCCATGAGCCCTGCGCAGGCAGGGCTCATCTCTAAAGTCCCGAATTCGGGACAAAGTGCTACAAGAGTAGCTTGCTGCCCGCAGAGACAGTGACTTCCCAGCCCGCTCCCGTCCTTCCCCCCCCCCCCCCCCCCACACACACTTCCGGCCGGCAGAGACAGGCGGGGGGGGACCCTCCCCCCTCCCACAACCAGCGCCTGCAGGCAGAGGGGGCGAGGGGCCCAGCCCATGGTTTCGGGGGGGGGGGGGGGAGGTTCGCCCCCGACCAGCGACGGGGCTGCCTGGAGCATGGGTGGGGGGCTTCTGCCCCCGACCCACGGTGGGGCTGTGCAGTGCCCGGAGCTGGGGGGGGGGGGGTTGGTGCGCCCGACGCACAGCAGGCCTTGCCCAGATGGGGGGGTCTTGGTGCCCCTGACCCACAGTGGGGCTGTGCCTGGAGCTGGGAGGGGGGCTGGTGCCCCGACCCGCGGAGGAGCTGTGTGTGTGTGTGTGTGTGTGTAGGGGGGGGGGGGGGGTGTCCTGTGTGCCAGGAGAAGGGGGGCAGGACCTGGGGCAGGGTGGGGGTGGAGTCTGGGAGGAGCAGGGGTGGACTGTGGGCGGGGCCCCAGCATGTCCCGATATTCTGGTCCTGTGATCTGGTCACCCTATTTGTGGCAGAAGTTTTATTTAATGTGCTTCAGCTCTTTGAATAGTAGCATGCCTCCTGTTATCCCTTCCAAGCTCATCAAAGGATATACTGGCACTAGAAAAGGTTCAGAGAAGGGCAACTAAAATGATTAGGGGTTTGGAACGGGTCCCATATGAAGAGAGATTAAGGAGGCTAGGACTTTTTAGCTTGGAAAAGAGGAGACTAAGGGGGGATATGATAGAGGTATATAAAATTGAGTGGAGTGGAGGAAGTGAATAAGGAAAAGTTATTTACTTGTTCCCAAAATAGAAGAACTAGGGGCCATTCAATGAAATTGGCGTGCAGCAGGTTTAAAACAAATAAAAGGAAGTTCTTCTTCACACAGCGCACAGTCAACCTGTGGAACTCCTTACCTGAGGAGGCTGTGAAGGCTAGGACTATAACAGGGTTTAAAAGAGAGCTGGATAAATTCATGGAGGCTAAGTCCATAAATGGCTATTAGCCGGGATGGGTAATGAATGGTGTCCCTAGCCTCTGTCTGTCAGAGGGGGGTGATGGATGGCAGGAGAGAGATCGCTCGATCATACCTGTTAGGTTCACTCACTCCGGGGCACCTGGCATTGGCCACTGTCGGTAGACAGGATGCTGGGCTAGATGGACCTTTGGTCTGACCCAGTATGGCTGTTCTTATGTTCATGAACTTCCTCTAGCAGCATTCAGCCACTCTGCTGTAGCCAGCTTGAACAGGGAGTCCCTATGCAGCTGGCTCCATTGGCCAGACATGTATATGTTTCACAACTAGGTTGTAGTTATGGGAAGTTACTGCTTGGACAATTTGTAACTATTGACAAGTCAAGGTCCTGCTGATGTTAATCAAACTGTTGCACTTTTGGGGCTTTGGCTGAGCAGTAAATAGCTGTGGGTGATGCACACTGAAAAGTTGATGATAGTGAAAACTCAGATACTTCTGACTGAGGGTATGGCTACACTACCTGCCAGATTGGTGGGTAGCACTCGATGTATTAGGGATTGATTTTATTGTGTCTCATCTAGAAGTGATAAATCAATCCCCAAACGTTCTCCCCATTGATTCTGGAACTCCATCTCCGCAAGAGAAGTAAGCGGAGTCGGGGGGAGGGGTGTGGCAGTTGTCTACTTGCTGCCGTGGGGACGGTCAGGTAATTCGACCTAAGATACTGTGACTTCAGCTACGCCAATAGCATAGCTGAAGGTGCATATCTTAGGTCGACCTCCGCCTCCCAGACCCAGTGTAGCCCAGGCCTTAGTTGTGAGCAATAGGTATTGAATATTGAGCTGTTTGTCAAAGTAAATCCTATCTTGACTCATGGAACTCTTGGGTACTGCCACTTTGAACTAGTAGTTTTTAGGATTACTAGCATGCTGTAAAATTTTCTGTGGGAAATGCTAGGTTTTTTTGAAACTTTTGAGGATGTGCCAGTCAGGCAGAAAACATAGAAAGGATGTAGGTCTAAAAATGGATATGGTCAAGAAGTAAAAAGACTCAAAACATGGTGAAGTGGCATCAGTTATCCATCTGTTCAAGACAGTTTAGGTACTCTAGTAGTAGGAGTATAATCCTTTTTATTCAGAGGTTGTTCGAGAGTCCCCTGTCAGATTCTGAGGTCTAACTATTTCACATCTATCACAATCCTGAATGATTTCATGCAGTCTAAAACCGATGGCTTACAATTGTAAAATTCAGTCTTTAGGAATTTGTGTTATAAAACATTACTTGTCCTCAAACTGAAACTTTATTCTCTGATTTCTCTCCACTGTTTTAGGAAGGTTGGCATAAAATTAAGGTTATGAAAAATCACCAATCTGTTTTAGGTGTCTGAGATTATTGGGGAGTGGGACAGAGTTGGAATTGATCTTGTAATAGCTCAAAATATAGTAACCTTTTTGAACTGGAATATCTTTCACTTGATTCCTACTCTATTTTGGGAAATCTAAATGGCCACACTGTCTGCTTTTTTCAGTGCCAGCTACATTCTCTCTCTTCTCTTTCCCCTCCCCACCCCCCCGGGGCAACCTGTCATCCTCTACACGTTTGCTTTCTCCAAAAAGTCTCTATGATCTGTCACTACTTACTCTTCCCTCACTGTCTCCACTACTAAAATCCTTTTTTTGTGCTTCATTCACTTGCTATTGTCACTGTAGTTTCAGTAAGATTGGCTCTTTTCATGGGGTGGGTATGGAGGTAAGTGTCCCTCCTGTTCCTTCATAAAAACGCTTAAGAATCCTATTGCTAGCCACTTCTCAGATGTCGCCGATCCCTGGATGTGACTTTGGTAGAAATGCTGCTTTTGTCCAACTTTTGATTTCTGAAACAATGTGTCAGGGTTCCCTCCTCACTCTAGGGTACAGATGTGGGTACCTGCAGGAAAGACCCCCTCTAAGTTTATTTCTACCAGCTTAGGTTAAACTCTCTTTCCTCCCTCCCCCCCCCCCCCCCGGCACAAATTCCTTGTCCTAGAACAGTATCGCTGCCACCACCAAGTGAGTTAAACAAAAAGTAGGGAAAGGATCACTTGGGGTTCCTGTTCCCTCAAAATCCCCGCCCTGCCCAATCCGTACACCCCCTTCTTGGGAAAGGCTTGAGAATAAAACTCCCACCAATTGTTATAGGTGAGCCTATTCCAAACCCCTGGATCTCTAAAGCAATGGGAAAAAAGTCAGTTTTAAAAGAAGACTCCCTCCCCCTCCATATTTGAAAGTATCTTTTGTCCCCATTGGTTCTTTTGGTCAGGTGCCAACCAGGTTATCTGAACTTCTTAACCCCTTACAGGTAAGGAGGAATTCTAGGCCACCCTTCTGTATGGTTATGACAGCATGTCATTAGTTGCTGCTTTTCATGCTCTGACTATTTTATGCTCCAGTCTCTACCATGATACTGGTTTATATATATTAGCATCACCCTACTCTTATTTAGGGGGTGAGGAGAGATTAGTTGTATACATTAGACTGTGTGTATGTGATCTATATGTATGTGTGTGTGTGTGTATATATATAACAGTCTAATGTATATTTTATATACAGTCTAATGTATACAACTAATCTCTCCTCGTCCCCTAAATAAGATGAGTAGGGTGATGATAATAAAGCATGCCTATTTGATTCAGCAGAAAACAGACTTTGTTTCTGAGTAGTGTTCAGGTCTTTCAAATGGGAATCTGCATTTTAAAGAGACAACTGGAATTTTCTTCAATGGAAGACTTAAAGTGTTTTATAGTGAAACCTTTAGTGGTCTTCTGTAAGGAACAAATTGCGTTCTACAGTGTTGGTAATTAATGCATTTCTAATTATGGATCAATAAGGTGATACCCGAGAATCAGATTAAGGCCTTAATTCTTCAGTGCCTTGTATTTTATTTGGTCATGCTTCGAGGTCTGATAAAATAGATACTAGAATACTCAAGGAGCTGACTGAGGAGATATGAACCATTAGTGATTATCTTTGAAAAGTGATAGATGAGAGTTTATGAAAAGGGGCAAGTATAGTGCTCATCTATAAAAAGAAAATATACAATCCAGGGAATTAGTCAGTTTACCTTCTATTGCTCCATTATCTTTCTGGGCAATAATTAAGCAATCACTTTTTAAACACCTAGAAGATAAGGTGATAGGTAACAGTCAATATAGATTTGTCAAGAACAAATCACATCAAAGCAATCTAATAGCATTCTTTGACAGGGTAACAAAGCTTTGTCGATGGGTTGGGAAGTGATAGATATGGTATATCTTGACTTTAGTGAGGCTTTTGATAGTGTCTCACGTGACCTTTTTCATAAACTAGGGAAATACAGCCTTGATGGAGCTACTATAAGGTGGGTGCATAACTGGTTGGAAAACCATTCCCAGTGTAGTTTATCAGTGGTTCACAGTCTAGCTGGAGGGGCATACAAGTGTGGTCCCACAGGGATCCGCTCTGGGTCCAGTTCTGTTCAATATCTTGATCCGTGATTTAGATGATGGCATAGAGAGTATATACTTATAAACTTTGTGGACAATACCAAGTTGGGAGGGTTTGCAAGTGCTCTGGAGGATAAGAATTAAAATTCAAAATGATCTGGACAAATTGGAGAAATGATCTGAGGTAAATAGGATGAAATTTTAATAAGGACAGATGTGAAGTACTCCACATAGGAAGGAACAGTCAGTTGCACACATGCAAAATGGGAAACGACTGCCTAGGAACTAGTACTGCAGAAAGGGATCTGGGAGTCAACAGGGTAACATTGTTGCAAAAACTGGCAAATGTAATTCTGGGATGTATTAGCAGAAGCATTTTAAGCAAGAAATTAAAATAAGTTCTTCCCCTCTACTCTGTGCTGATTAGGCCTCAACTGGAGTCTTGTGTCCAGTTCTGAGCACCACATTTCAAGAAAGGTGTGGACAAACTAGAGACAGTCCAGAGAAGAGCAGCAACAATGATTAAAGGTCCAGAAAATATGACCTGTGAAGGAAGATTGGAAGAAAACTGGGCTTGTTTAGTCTGGAGAAGAGAAGACTGAGAGGGGACATAGCCTTTTTATGTACTTGAAAACTTATTATAAGGAGGAGGGAGAAAAATTGTCCTGCTTTAACCTCCAAGGATAGGACAAGAAGCAATGAGTTTAAATTGCAGCAAAGGTGGCTTAGGTTAGACATTACAGAAAAACTTTGTTGGGGTAGTTAAGCACTGAAATAAATTACCTAGGAAGGTTGTGGAATCTCTATCGTTGGAGATTAAGAGCAGGTTAGACAAACACCTGTCAGGGATGGTTTAGATATAATACTTAGTCTTGCTATGAGTTCAGGGGACCAGACAAGATAACCTCCTGAGGTTCTTTTCAGTCCTATGATTCTAGGCTTGTGCAAAGTGGCTGTAAAATGCTACCAAATCAGAATTTTTCACTTTCAGTGGTTCGTGTTACTCTGCCTGCACAGGTTTAAATGAATACCCCAGGTACAAAGCATGGGAGAATCAGGCCTGAAGTTTTTAGTCACAACTAGGTTGTCTTACATGGAGACTCGCAGTGTCAACGGTCAAGTGAAAGGGAGACACTTGCAACTAACACTAGATCTTTTGAGATAATAATACTCTCACAGCAGTGAAACACTTCATATAACTTTAACTTCAGAAAACTGATTTTTAAAATGTAGGAACTGATTTTTTGAATATAAGGGAACAGCTCACTCAAACCTATAGCAACTTCTTAAGTGAATTATAAAGAATTCCAACTTTTGGAGGTGTGTCGAAACTAACTTCCTAAATATAGAATTTCCAAAATATGAACCACATTTTCCTAATAAGCCTTTCTTTCCTGTAGAGTCACAATGGCTTCAGCATTCCGCATCTCTTTGAAACCAAAGGTCAGTGATAACATGACTCATTTGATGGTGGACTTCTCTCAGGAAAGGCAGATGCTTCAGGCTTTAAAGTTTTTGCCAGGTAAAATTAAGTCTGTAGTGAACTGAATTTTTATACTATAAAATATCTGGGATAAACAATAGTTTAATTCCTGCATTTTAATATGTGGATTTTTTTTTTCAGCTATCTTAAGCAGTTTCTTCAACATTTACTTTATATATCTTGCCAAATATCAGATCTATATTCTCTATTTCATAACAGTGGTAGCACACAGACCTCTCTACAATATTAGGGCCAGTCAACAAAATTTGAAAATGGAACTTGTTCTTTTCTCCTGGACCTGTACTTGTTCCTTTTACCATCATAGGTAATTGCTTAAGATCTTGTCAGGGCAGGTAAGATATCAAGTGTTTAACATACTCACAAGCTGAGTCTTGTTTGACAGGACATGTTACTACTTCACATTCAGTTCACAAGATACCAGGGATATAAGTGTAGAGGCAAGAGTGTTTGAGTTGCTTTGACTTCCTATCAGTAATTCCTTTTAAAATATGATCTGATCTTTGAATTTAATGGGCTAGATGTTAGATTCTCAAAGGCAACTGTCCACTAAACTTTAAATTTGATATTTACAGCCCAAGCTCCAACTTAAGGTGTTCCTTTGGTATGGGAATTATTAACCACCTCAATACTGTTTCCAGAGCTGTTAAGCCTCCTGCTGACAGTCATGGTCACTTTCACTGTATGATGATGTGGAGATAATCTTGGTCCTGTGCTTAGTGTTTGTCTCAAATCACTATCCTGATGCTTAATTGGAAACTCATGATGAGTTGTGCTGAAATTACCATTCAGTCCTTAGCCTCCAGATGAAAATGGCAACTCATCCTCTTTCCCTTTCTAGATAAGGGAAGACGCTTGAAATGCTGCTTATATACTGTACCTGTTATGTGGGAACATTTGTAGGCACTAAAGCCAAAAAAAATTGCATTCCTTAACTGAGGATTTTTCTAGTTGAACTCTTATTCTGTAGCCAGTTTCAGCGTAATTTTTGGTTAGCTACATACTTGTTCATGCAAGATAATCCAGTACTTGGTATTTAAATATGGAAAGATCAACTGTAAGGATATCACTGGATTACTTTTTTTTCTAGTGGATAACTTAAATAGCTTGTATCTATTTGGTACAGAGCTCTGTCACTACTTATAGCAGCTCAGATTCTTGCAGGCAAAACTTAAAGTGGGTGTTGATTCAGACAGTTTGAAATCCTTAACTTGGTGAGATTGTGATCTATAAATGCCTAGATAATGTTCATCCCAATGGTACTGGCATACCTTACAACTTTTTAAAATAAACACATGAAAATCTCTTTCTATCTGGTATCTGATACCAGATCTATTGGGTTGAGGTAGGTGCTTCAAAAATTGCTGGCATGACCTCTGAATTATAGATGTCTTAGTATTTCTCAAACTCTTAACCTGTTGTTGGCTGACTTCTATAATCTTCTCTCCAAATACTACTATATTTCTCTTTAAACCAGTTGTGTGATATTTTTGTGATTCTCCAAGATATTTTTTTTAGCTTACCACTCCCATAAACCTTTGTTCTCAATCTTTATACAACTTAGACAGCAATTCCCAAACACTTTGTAAACCATGTGCCCTGCTGGGACATCAAGTCTTATGACTACAACTTGTCCTGTGTTCTTTCAAATCTCTCGTGAGAAGTGAAAAGCATTTATACTTAAGTTGTGCTATTTAAAAATGTTCAGTAACTCTTCAACATGGCATGCATGGGAGGCTGGCTGTGTGGGATATGTACATAGACGAAAGAAGATTTTCTGCTTCTGCTGGGAAGGCTAATAAACAAAGTGGAGGGCACCATATCTCCTCTTGGCAAGTTATAAATATGCACCTCTCTTAGTATGAAATGCAGGTAGCATTAAGCTATGAGAACTGAGCTGGAGTGAGTGTGTTCTGCACTCTCAAATCTTTTGTTTTGTAACTTCAAATAAAATATCTCTTCCCATTCCCTACTCTAAGGTGCATTTGAATAAAGAGAAACTATACAGTAAAAGCAAAACTTTAAGCTTTTCAAAGATTTCTGTGAGATGTCTATGGTCTGTAATGCCAGTTGAAATTTTAGGCAATTCTTTTTACCACTCCCACAGGGTTCATGCACTTCATGGCACAGCTGCTGGGATCATTGGATTATAACTTGCACTCTTCTACTGAAGTGTGCATCACTGTCCGCAAAAAGAATGGCGTTTGTTTTGGTGATGAGCTTTAATAAATTCCCCAATAAATAGTCTTTTGTCTCTCTTCAGTGGTGTCTGTCCCTATGACTGACCTTCATTTGGGATATATGGAACAAGCGCACTGAACCAGAGACAGGTATAATTAAATAGTCAAGAGTTCAGCTCTAAAAAGTGACCGAAAATGGCACCACCTTACTTGGTAAATCATAGACTCCATAGACTAAGGTCAGAAGGGACCATTATGATCATCTAGTCTGACCTCTTGCAATGCAGGCCACAGAATTTTACCCACCCATTCCTACAATATACCTCATCTATATCTGAACTGTTGAAGTCCTCAAATCTTGGTTTAAAGACTTCAAAGTGCAGAGAATCCTTCAGCATGTGACCCATGCCCCCTGATGCAGAGGAAGGTGAAAAACCTCCAGGGCCTCGCCAATTTGCCCTGGAGGAAAATTCCTTCCCGACCTCAAATATGGCGATCAGCTGAACCCTGAGCATGTGGGCAAGACTCACCAGCCAGACAACCCGGAAAGAGTTCTCTGTAGCATCTTAGATCTCATCCCCTCCAACTTTCCATCATATACTACCAGGCCCTTCTATTACCATAGTCAAAGATCAATTGCCAAAATTGTTTTCCCATCACACCATCTCCTCCATAAATTTATCAAGCTTCATCTTGAAGACAGCTAGGTCTTTTGCCCCCACTGCTTCCCTTGGAAGGCTG